>JACDOX010000011.1:0-70553 GCA_014549065.1 Cardinalis cardinalis
ATACATATACATATACATATACATATACATATACCCACACATGTTCTTTCCAGGTGCAGGACCCTGCCTTTGCTGAATTCCAGGCAGTTCTTCCCTGCCCGTCTCTGCACCCTGTCGAGGCCCTTCTGAAGGGCTGCACAGCACCCTGGGGTATTGGCCACTCCTGCCATCTTTAGGGGACACCACAAGTGACAGGCCTCCAACCAGACCCTGTGCCACTGATTGTGACACTGGGATCTGCTGATCAGCCACTTCTCACCCCACATCCCTGTCTACTCATCCAGTCCACACTTCCTGAGTTTGCCTATGAGGATATTGGGAGAGACAGTGTCAAAAGCCTTGCCGAAGTGGAGGTAAAAAATATCCACTGCCCTCCCCTTGTCCATCCAGTTAGTTTTTACACTGTCGCAGACATCTTTCATGAGAAATCCTTTCTTAGGATTTCTGAGAGCTGCAGTTCAGCGACAAATGTAAACAATAGTTATCTGCTGCTGTGGAATGTAACAGGTGCATCTGTGATTGGTCCATCCTGGGTGTTTATAGTTGATACCCAATGAAGGACAGTTCTCTGAAGCAGAGTTCTGTTGTTGTGCATTCTATTCTGTTCTATTCTTAGCTTAGCAGCCTCTGGGAGAAACCTTCTCTCCTTCTCCCTTCTCTTTCTAATATAATATAATGTAATATATATATATATATAAGATAATAAATCAAGCCTTCTGATGAAGTCAAAGTTCTCGTCTCTCTCTCATCCTCGAAACCCTCCTGAACACTACCACAACTGGTGACCCCGACTGCAGGGACACTCAACCACTGGTGAGACACAGAGGAGCGTTGCTGCACCGGGTAAAAACCCTGAGTGTATGCATTGGTCACTTCACAAGTGACCGCAGAAGTGGATTCTAGCCAGGAGCTGAAGAACTGAAGATCCTGATTTGGACAGAGTTCACAGCAAGGCTGACCACAAAGGGAACCTTCTGAAAGCCTCCAGGAAGATGGCTGGAATGTCTAGCAGCACCATTCAGCTGGCCAGAGCGTGTTGGACAGTGGAAAAAGGTACTGTTGGCTTTTCCCCTCCTGGGGATGGGGCCCTTCGCAGTGTTTGGTTTTTTCTGTGGAAGACCTCTCCHACAGAGGCAGAGGTTCCATTCTCTCCTTCAGAGGAGAAACTTATTGCCCTCTGGAAAAGATGGMGTGAGGAGGATGGAATTCTTGGAGTTTTCTTTTTCGAGAGACATTTATATGAGTTYTTTCGATGGGCAAAGCTTTTTGGGTTTTTTACAGATGTGCTATATGCCCTCGACATTTTCGTATGGGAGTGCATGGATTCCATTTTTCAATCTGTTTTGGAGCATGGATTTGACCATCCAAAAATTTATTTAACATTTAAGGCACTCTTTCCCGTGTTGGAACGGAGAACACTTTTTTTCCCCTGGATTGCCAGGTGCAACGGGCACGCTCCATTTCCCCCGGTCGCCGTGGGAGGAGACCCTTTGGAGGGGGATTTGCTGCTTCCCAGCCCCCCTGAACCGCAGTGGGGGGGTGAAGTTTTTTTTCCTGCGTCTTCGGAGCATGCTCAGAYGGAGCCGTCCCTTTTCCTCCCTCGTTCCTCTCCGGGGGGTGTTTCGTGGGCTGCGCCGCCCCGGGCAGCCCTGCAGAGCCCGCCCCAGCCGGCCTCCTGGACCCCGCCCCGCTCAGAGATGGGGGCGGCACTGGTCTTGGATGTCCCGCCTGCCGGGCCGGCTCCACCGCCTCCCGGACCCGCCCCGCGGCCCCTCCCCCGGCCAGCGCCGCGAGCGGCTCCGCGGACAGCCCCGCTTCCCCGCGCGGGCCCTCCGGCAGAGCCTGCCCGCTCCAGAACGCCGCTTCCTGCGGCTGCGCCGATGTTGCTAGGCGACGAAGACGCGGCTGAAGCCTTCGGCCCGGCAGCGCCTCCGCCGCCCCCCCTACCGCCTCCCGTTCCAGCTCCGCGGCTTCTTCGGACAGCGACCGTGCCTCCGCCGCCGATCCCGGAGCCGGGAGCAGACGCCGCTCCCGACMCTGT
Organism: Cardinalis cardinalis; assembly: GCA_014549065.1. Taxonomy (NCBI): domain Eukaryota; kingdom Metazoa; phylum Chordata; class Aves; order Passeriformes; family Cardinalidae; genus Cardinalis; species Cardinalis cardinalis. The sequence continues at coordinate 2,042 of JACDOX010000011.1, forward strand.
GCCGTCCCTGCCAGCGCCCCCGACGGCCCCGCCGCCTCCCGCCGAGCCAGCCCCAGTGCAGGACGCTGCTGAAAGCGGAGCCAAGCCCGTGCTACCCCCAGAGCTGCCCGCAGTCCCGCCGCCCCCAGAGGCAGCGGCCGCGGCGGCTCCCGCACCCAGCGTGACYCCCACCCCGAGTTTTTCGGGTTGTCCCGGAGCTGCCCCTGCGGGGGGACCTGGGACAGGGGAACAGGGCGTCAGCCTCTCTTTCTGTTCAGGAGGCATGGCCCGACAGCTGGGGGCGGGGGCAGCCCGGCTCCYTGCTTTCAAAATCAGCATTCTTGGCGGGTTGGGGGGTGTTTGGTTGCTTGGTTCTCYTTGGGGGTTCCGGAATTCACTGCCACCCCTYGTGTGCCTTATCGGCGAGGGGCAGGGGGCTCCCGAGCGTTCTGCCTCCGGTCCCCAGCCCCGAGRGGGTGAGGGTGGTACCRAGAGGCAGATGGGTGGAACACCTCCTGCATTTGCAGTGCAGAGGCAGAGGGGACAGCGGGGAGCAATCATTGCCTCCTTCCTGTGGGGAAAAAACATCCCCAGACCCGAGATGGAGTCTCTCGGGACAGCTTCTGTCCCCCAATTGCTGTCATGCCTCAGTGATTTTGGGGGAAAGAAGCGTTTGGTCACCCCTTCGGCCATTGTACTGGCTGTGTGGTGCCAGGCTGAGCCASTGCAGAGCCTGCCTTGTGGGGTGGGCCTGGGCTCTCTGGCTTKGTTGCTAGGGCCAGGGCCACCTCCCGGCCTTCTGTTGGCTTTGGGAGTYTTGCTTTCACCTTCTGGTCCTGGGCCACCTTTCTGTGGGCCAGGTGTGGGGTTCCTGATCCTTCCGCATTGGCCGGGACCCCGAGGGCCTCTCTTTAAGGCTTCCTGCTGCAGCTGCCATTTTTGATTAAAAAGTAAATAAAAAAAAAAAAAAATTAATTTAAAAGGGTTGAAATAGCTGGCAGCAGCTTGGAAGCATTGAAGGGCCAAAAATTAGCTTCAGCCCAAGTTGCTCAATAAAGGGCTGGAGCAAGACATTTCAGAAATCTTCTCAAATTGTTTGAAATTGTTTTATAGCTGTCAATGGACTTTTAAAAGCTATTGATGGACTTTTCTGCAGCAAGCCTGTTTCAGGATCAAAAGGGACTTTCAAAGATGCCAAAGAGGAACATCTCCAGTCCATGGACTTTTCCTGAAGCTGAGCTGCTTGGACTTGAATTTTCNATACATATACATATACATATACATATACATATACCCACACATGTTCTTTCCAGGTGCAGGACCCTGCCTTTGCTGAATTCCAGGCAGTTCTTCCCTGCCCGTCTCTGCACCCTGTCGAGGCCCTTCTGAAGGGCTGCACAGCACCCTGGGGTATTGGCCACTCCTGCCATCTTTAGGGGACACCACAAGTGACAGGCCTCCAACCAGACCCTGTGCCACTGATTGTGACACTGGGATCTGCTGATCAGCCACTTCTCACCCCACATCCCTGTCTACTCATCCAGTCCACACTTCCTGAGTTTGCCTATGAGGATATTGGGAGAGACAGTGTCAAAAGCCTTGCCGAAGTGGAGGTAAAAAATATCCACTGCCCTCCCCTTGTCCATCCAGTTAGTTTTTACACTGTCGCAGACATCTTTCATGAGAAATCCTTTCTTAGGATTTCTGAGAGCTGCAGTTCAGCGACAAATGTAAACAATRGTTATCTGCTGCTGTGGAATGTAACAGGTGCATCTGTGATTGGTCCATCCTGGGTGTTTATMGTTGATACCCAATGAAGGACAGTTCTCTGAAGCAGAGTTCTGTTGTTGTGCATTCTATTCTGTTCTATTCTTAGCTTAGCAGCCTCTGGGAGAAACCTTCTCTCCTTCTCCCTTCTCTTTCTAATATAATATAATGTAATATATATATATATATATAAGATAATAAATCAAGCCTTCTGATGAAGTCAAAGTTCTCGTCTCTCTCTCATCCTCGAAACCCTCCTGAACACTACCACATTACACCATAGAAGGCAATGATGTTGGTCAAGCACAATTTACTTTTGGTGAATCCATGCTGACTATTCCTTTTGTCATGATGTCATACATTAAAAGCTGAAGGATGGTACAGTCTGAATGAGGAAAAAAGTTCAGTCTAGTAAATCCTAACAGTGACAAAAACTTAAATTATAAGGTAACATCTGTAGGGTCCCAGAGTTCCATGACAGAACTCTGATGTCACAGAACCACTTTCTAAGTAGTAATCACAGTATTAACAGAAGATGTTGAGAATGGAAGACCTTGTGCCAAAATGTATCTACATTGTAGATATCTACATTATTAAGTATGTAGACTTATAATTGCTTAGAAAATAAATAGTATACATATTATTTTATGCCTCTTCAATCATTAATAGATTGAATCTACTGAAAGACAGTGATGTGTCCACTATCTGAATGAGGTTGAACCTGGAAATAGATCTACATCAAGACGTTGAACTCAAACATTCAGCCTCAGAGATAACTAGAAAATGAACTGATACAAATTCTAAGGTTCTTTTCTAACCTTTCTTAATACAAAAACATTCTGAGACAAATTGAACCATTTTCTGAAAGTCTCTGATCTAAGAACATGACTAGTTTTTCTTTGGGTTTCAAGATCATACTTGTATGTCTTGGATACATCTCTAATTGCAGGTTTAAATGTTTAAAAAGAAAACATAATTTTAAGCTTTTACAGAAACCTTTAACCTAGGTTATCTAAAGCTTCTAGTTTCTTGTCTTTCTATTATGGAAAAAAATGTATTAGAAAATTAGCCCTTGATATATTCCAACTCTAAATGTGCTGTAGCATGCTGTACTGCACAAATTGTGATAAGACTAACATTTTGCATTAATCCATAACACTTTCTAATAGGGTAACATGCAAAATGTTCTATTTGCTAGAGTCTTCACACCGGAATCACCCTGGAAATCTGATGTTGCAAAACTTCAGAAGTAGATACAGTAGAAAAACCCACTCTTTTTGCTTAGCAACCATTTGAGAAAGTATGTATATTTTAACATTATATTCAGCAAAAGTTCTTTCAAGCCAACATTGTTTATATACATAAGATGGTATTAAAATATATATTGTAGATTATAAAATATAATTGAACAAATTTTGAATAGTTTACTTCTACGTAGAACTGATATCTATAAGCTAAAAAAATCATCTCTAATGATTTAATATAGTAACAAGCCAGTAAAATTATTAAGACCTCTTTAACAAAACTAGTTTATTACTATTTAACAGTGAAATTTCCAACCCCTTATCACTAATCCACAAATGCTCACTGAAGTTTAGTGTTACTACTTTGAGATGCTTTCCAGTAGTGGAATCTCAAACTCAAATTTAGCTCAGTGGAAGAGCTGGGAAACTTGAGCTTCATGTACTCACAGAGGCATGCAGGTGTATGACATGGTTTAGGAATAGGACACCCCAATTTAGTGCTCCCACTGAGACTCTCCAAACCAGAAGTGCCTTGCTCACTCYCTCTGCCCCTGCAGAGCCCTGGACAGGAGAATTGGAGGCGCAAAAGCTGAAGATCACAGGTTGAGATAAGGACAATATATGAGATAAGAAAAGGAATAGTAACAGTAACAATATTAGTAAAAAAATGTACAAGAGAGAGGTGAGTGATTCCCTTGCCAAGTGCTCCCCACATAGCCTGACCTGCCTGACTGTAGCCATGCCACCCCCACCCCTCCCTCCAGCTTGGAACTGGTACTATCCCACTGCTCCCTCTGCCACGCTCACTCAAACAGAACCAGCCCCTGTTCCCTGGAAGGATGTGAGGTGGTATAGAATAACCTTCGGGTCCTAGCCACACCCTCTCCTCGCTGCTGCAGAAATTAACCCTGTCCTGCCCAGAACCAGGACGGTATGTAATGCTAGCTCTGTCTGTGATGTCCAGCCTGGCTGCCCATAAGTCATCTCCAGCTCAGAAAGCATTGACAGGATGTGAGGGGGGTGACATTACCAGAGCTAATTACCAGCTGCTCCTCTACATTCCTGAAGCTCCAGCAAGGTGTTAACACAACAGTGACCAGTCTGCAGGTGCAACACAGGTCTGTCAGCACCTAAATATAGGAGGTGGTCAACAGGCGGTCAACAAACCTAAATATAGGATCCATTTTTTGAAACTACCTGGCTGACTGGGTGTTACCTTCAGCAGAAAATGACAAGAGCTTAAGCCTCATCCTTGCATGGGAACATAGATAATAAGTCCAAGTTTTTCACAAACATTTCTGCTGTACAATATTAAATTTATAATGGTGAAACTTAGTTTTCAATTAACCTGATGAAAATTGTAATCATCCTGCCAAATCGATTAATTATGTCATACTTCATTTTTGTTTATTATAGTCCATAACATTTTTAAAAAGCAGATTTAAGTAATCTTTTCTGTCAGTAATGAATTGGGGACAGACTCAGGGAGAGTGCCCAAGAGAATCAGCAATTCCACCTGAGAGACTAGGCATTACTTTTTTATTCAACTCTCTAGTTCTCACATTCATCAACCAGCAGAACTGTCAGCCATTAAAATTTGCATTTCCAGTGTTAGCTAAAGAAGCAAATGGAAGAAAAACAGGGAGCACAAAAGATCAAATTTCAAAATGTATTCTATTGTGGCATGGGTTTCATTTTGTATGAGGTACTATCCTATCTTGCTAACATTTTAAGCAACATGGGTTTCTTGAATTAGATGTATGGGTCGTACACTTAACACTAGAGGGTTCCCAGGGTGGGATCTACAACATACTATCTGTGGAATGGCAAAGGAAGAAATTACACAGTAATTAGTAGATTCTAAGCAAATATATCAAAAACATGACAGCTTCCTTTGGTTCACTTTGATAAATTAGAGATTCTTCCAGAAAGAATTTCCATCATATGGGWGTGTTTTGTTTTTCTTTTTTTTWWAAAAAAGGATTGTTGAAAAACTTAGAGCATAGTAWAGTTGAAGTTGTTATCATTTTAATGGTCTGATGGATTTGTGTGAAATTTTAATTGCTTTTTTCTAATTACATTAAGAAATTGTCATGATTACATAAGCCATCCACTGTTCTGCAGKATCTTCTTCTCTTCTTTTTTTGTGAAGCATAACAGTTGTCAAGCAAAGGCCAATGAATGGCAACATTAATATTCTTGACATGTTGCAATATTGTGATGATGAATGCTATAAAAGAGACTGTAAATAAAAAAAATTAATGAAGCAGTAACATAAATGGAGGTCATGGGTGTTCTTTCCCCCTCCTTCACTGTTATTAGTGAAGCACTTAAGCATGTCCTTAGCTTTAGGTATGTGAGTAGTCCCACCAGTTAATAGTACTATTCACATGTTTAAAATTAAACATTTGCATAAGTGCTTTGCAGACTTGAAGGCTCTAAGTGAAACAATTTACMAAAACTGAACTCATCTTGGTTTTGAGAACAAGAGCAATGATATGAAATTAAGTTTCCAAGTTCTGTGTCATCAGCCACTCTGACCTGCCACCTAGAAAAGCACAGAGGACAAGTCAAATAATCAGCCAGAGGTCACACTGGAAGTCTTTTACTATAATCACAGAATGGCTTTTTTTTTCTTTTTCTGTAGACACTAACTCACAACAAAATGTTTTCTTGACAAGGAGAAGTACTGAGAAGCAGGAGCCACAGAACTGCAGGCTTTTTATTTTGTTGGCAAGTAGCTGTCATTTTGTATAGGACAAGATCTGAAATGCTGCACTCCAGAAGGCAGCCCCTGAGACAGATTCCTGCCTTTTTGATGCCTCACTGATCATTCTCTAAACCCCCTTGAAATCAGCAACTTTATTAAGATCTTGTTTCCATGGGAGCCTTTCATTACTACAGTAATACTTGTTGCCATAGTATTAACTAGCAGATATACATAACTGCTAGGGGACTACAGAAAAGACATATGTATTTCTTACCTGAGTAATTGAGCATCTCACTTAAAAATGAGAGGTCCAAGAAAATTGGAGTCTAACTAGCAAAGATGGAGACAGTGCCAAATCTCTCCCGCGTGGCTCTTCTGATATCCTTCATTTTCTGGTTGTCTCAGTTCYTGAAAAGCTGATTGAAGAACTYTTTTTTCTGGTAATATTTCAGAAATATATTTTTCAATTCAACGGATGAAAGACCTCTTTGTTCTGACAGAATCTAAATGCCTACACATTGTATACATTCTCTATAAAATTCCTTAATTAAARTGTTAACCCTTCAATATACATATCKTTTTTGAGCACTGTAACAAATGTTTATGAATGAAAAAAAATGACTGTTAAACTAACTGTTGAGGATCTCAAGAAAGACTATTACACTACTAGCTACAAACTAGTTGTTTTCATTTTTGCAATACACTGATTTTTCAAAAGTGTGTAATGTGTTCCTCCACCAAGGATGATAGTCCTGCTTGTGCTTACTCARTTGCAGTCCTCTAGGTAAAACAGTCTTTTGGAAAATAGCAAGATGGTCTTTGCAGATTTGGTGAGCCTTTGGGCCASTTATCTGTAAAAAACATGAAGGTATTGGTTGTCAGACCTTTAATAGTTGATGAATTGCATAGCTCTTACACCTGCAGTTGCCATTCACAGCCTGAGTCAATAGTTCACTTAGAAACCTTATAAATATAATTTGGCACCTAGGATATTCTTAATATGAGCATTTTAAAAGCTAATCTGAATTAAATCATTTAATAAAGTTACCTCAAGAAAAAACATGCATGTGGAAATAAATACTTTTAACTAAATCTTTTTTCTGTTTACCCAGTTAGAATACTGTGTAACTCTGGGGAAAAAAAAAAAGAAAAGAAAAAAAAGGATGATTTGACTTTCAGATGTTACCTCATTTGTAAGAGGTTCTTTTTCATGGGAGGCTGTTATATTGAAAGTCAGAATGCAGCTCTTTAACTTTTCACGTTAACAATTTTATGTTGAAAACTCTTTCTCTTCTTATTTTATAAAAACATCTTATCCAATACGCCTTGATATCCCATGCCTCACATCCCACCCTAGGTCCTATTTATATACAGAACACACTTCAGCTTCAGATGGCATCATAAGACCACTATGATGGGCTCCAAGAAAAAGATGATATTCACACATTCAGTGAACAGCTGGCAGCTGATGTTTTTAAGTTGGTGATGCTTGAACTTCTCTTTTTCAGAATATGTCTGTGAATTAGCACAATTTTAAACTACACTGAAAGCCAAAAAGGATGTTAAAGAAGAGCATATTCACTAGGACTGACTTAGGTCATCAAAGCCTATTGGGGTATCTGACTTGAAGTAGTTGAGGTATCAGGCTCTGATTTTKGACATTACTGCTGCAGTAATTCCAGAAGCACAAGACTGGTGGACCAGTAGTCAATAATTATATATTAGTAGTAAATAATTATATATTATATAGAGGTTATTCAAAGACAAGATGGTTTGAAAAAAGTGTTTCTTTTGATCATATTCTCAAGGACATGTCATGTACTATTTAATTACTACTTTGAAATGTCAGTGCAGCAATTTTATTTCAAATTTCTTGGTGTGATCTTTCAGCTGGAGGGGAAGTAGAAAGCACATAATTCTAAAAATTTCCTCTCTTCTACTCTATGCAGTAGTATTAGTCTGCAGCTATTCTACTGTTACATACATAAGCAATCCATTAAATTATTAATTTAAAAATTATGAGCTTCAAAATTACAAAAATTGAGTACTTAAAATGAAGAACAATTGCTGCAATACACATATATTCTAGCACTCAACCCTGCAACTTTTTATCTTCACCTAAAATCATGCCCCTAATATCAAGTGTAAACAAATGGTAGAATTTAAATAAATATGTATGGAGAAAAAAATCAAATGGGTTGGAACTTTTATTTTGAATTTTTTTTCCAGAGTATTTCTTCCCACTTCTAGTTTTTCCATTTTCTTCTGCATTTCACTTTGGAAACAGTTCAGTTTGCTTTTCCTTTGCTATTCTCAAAATTTAACTTGGGTACATGCTAAATTTAACGAAAATATACCTTTTATTGAATCTATGATTTCACCCTTCTGTTAATGCCTAACTGTAAGATTTCATTTTCGATTGACATTCATTAATTAGAGGTATTTTATACATGTTGAGAATAAAACAGGGGAAATTTAAAAATGTACCTGTCAACATTTTGACTAAAAAAGAATGAACTCAAATAATATTTTAGAATTCCACCGCTCAATTAAAATATTTTTATAGTACTTTTGTTACAACACAAAACTAGCTAAAGAATTATTAAAGTTATAAAATAGTTTTTAAAAGATGCATGTTATTTTTCCAGGTAACACATTTTCTATTCTTTGATGATAGCAGTTAAAATTACAAAACCAAGTTTTCTCACATGAAATATTTAAAATTATATAATTTCATTTATACCTGTTTAGGGGTTAAAAACAATTATTGAAATATGCTTGATTTTCTGTGATAGAGTACTTATTAATTCTTTATTTTATTTATACTCAGAGGTTCAACATAATTTAGACTACTTGGATGTAAGATTAGTGAAGATCTGATCTGAGTCTCAGTGCTTCAGTAGTTYTATTCTGTTAGGTAGAGAAATCTTTGAATCAAGCAACATCAAGCCTTTAACATATACCTAGTGTCTTCAGTGCCATTTTTTCTTTCAGATGAGTTTTCCTTACTTTTTTCTAGCAACAATCAAGTAAAAAGTCTTTGTTAAGCAAACATAAGAAAACTGGGGAAAAAAAGAAGGAATTATTTGATTGATGTAAAAAAAAGGGAAGCTTTTTCGTAATGAGATAACACAGGCTGAGTTTTAAAATTGGAAATCAAGATAAAGTAACAACTGAAGTAGACAGAAAGTTTGGAAACACTATCATCATGGCATTCAAAAAMCATGTAAAGTAATTGTAATGAAAGGACAGTAAAGTACTTTACTTAGTGTTTTTCCAGAGGCTAGTGGTTTTTTTGTTATGATTTTTTGTTTGTTTCTTTCTTTCTTTCTTGATTTTATTTATTTTTCCTTGTACAGCACGGATGCAGATCTCATGTCTTTCTTTCAATATCACCCTCATTTGTTGCACRGACATTAGGAAGCACTCAGCCATGACCCATCCCTTAATCCAATTCTCACATTGGTGAAAAGAGACCTCCAAATCCTGAATTCTATTTTTTTCCTCTGAAAACTGCTGAGGAGATCCTTCTTTAGTCTAAGAAGCAGACAATAATTGAAGTTGAAATTAACAGAGAGTTTTAASACATGAAGTTCTAGTGATTATCAGTTGCCTTGAAGTCCCTAACATTTGAACTTAGTCTCACAAAATAAACACACCTATTCCTATTTCTGAAACTGAAGCCACCACATCTTTTTCTCTGACAAATGTAATAAAATTTCAGTTGAAATCTTGTCACACATGGACACTGCAGGGCTTTGGAGACATTTGTCTCTAAACCCAAATGCTATGACTAAGAATGGAGGTAACTGATCACAGATATTCAAAAATTTCAGCTTCACCCAGCTGTTCCACCTCCTCTTTCCTGCATAATTGWATGAATAGCATTCTTTTTTCTTCCTTGAAGTTTTCTATTTTTAGACTTTAATCACATTTTCACAATTGTTACACACATACCTTCTGACTCACTATCTCAATTTATTTTTCTTTCCAATAAATAACATTTCCCAGTTTGACTTTAGTACTTTCTCACAGCTCTCATACAGACGTGGGTTTAAGCACCTATTGTTTTTAAAAATGTTAATCTTTATGTCTCCATATTTTTCTTTTGAAGTGATTTTAGAAATATATAAAGAAAATGTTTTAATACCCTCCATGATGTATGTTCACTTTTTGTTTTCAGATATTAATGTGTGAGCCTTGAGTGGATGGGCACCCATACTGTTGATGTTTTACACAATTTCCAGGACATTTTTGACCTGGATGATGTAGGAGCCTCTCAGGAGATGTTTGGGCATAAGCAGGGCTTAGACTAATTGGGGTGTGTGTGTCAGAAAYCATATCATCCCTCTTTATTGATATATACAGCTGTGATTATAAATCTATGCAGTGTGAGATAAGGATTTACCAGAGGCAACTATTTTGACCTGTTTACAATTTCCAGTGCAAACTCCCCAGGAGTCCACTGGACATCCAAAACAGGAGGTTGTATTCAAATCAACTTAATCACTACCAAGTAGAAGGAAATGAACCCTTTTTCTCATTAGGGTTACTGTGAGTTTCTGATTTTAGTGCCCCCCAAATCCATAGAACATAGATATTCATGAAGATTTTAATTGGACCATGTAAAGTATCTGGAAAGAGGTATGAAATCAGCATTGCAATTTTATACACCATTAATCCTAAATAATATCTCTGATGACAGCCTTACAGGATATTTATAGAAATTTAATTGTAATTCAGAAGTGGTCCAGCAGATAAAAGGATTGGTCTTAACTCTGTTTCAAGTCTGTGAAAAATCATATCTAAATTGTAGGATTGTAGCATAATTCAGGTTGGAATTATCTTGAGACGTTATTTAGTCCCAACTTCTCGTAATAAGATCAGCTTCAGGTCGAACCAGGTTAATTAAGTACCTTAAATGAAAATTTTGTGGGGCTTGTTTTTCAGCTCAGTTTTCCTCCTTCCCAGAAATCTTTCAACTGAGATTGAAGCAAGAAACTATTCTTTTTCGTTTTCTCATAGCACTGTTAGTACTTCATAAAAATAAGCAATTCTGAATACTTTATATTGTTGCTATTTTGACATAAAATAAAAGCAAAACAGCATCTGTAGTACAAAACCGAAATTCACCTGCAAAGTGTATTTCTTCATAACACTGGGTTTTCTAAAAACACCTTAATTTATTTCTCATAAATCTGAGTCATTTACTGAAAGTGTAACAGTCAACACACTAYGTTTTTATGAGAATTTATTTTGAGGCTACTTTTTCTATCAGCTAGTTGCTTGTTGATACATTGCCTGGGGTATGCTTTTGTAGTCACTTGGAAAAACACTTTAAGCAAAGACATTGAGAAGAAAAAAGGTAGAGAAGAAAGTCTTTACCTACTGAGGTACTTGGTGCAAGTACTTCAGTAGGAGAAAGAGGGAACAATGTACAGTACAAGGCTAATTCTGAACATCTCGAGTATTTAAAATACTGAAAGAATCTTTTTAATTACATTGTTCCACTTAATGTGTATTGCTTTCAAGGACAACTGGAGATGTATTATTTGCAAATCTGTATTTGTACTTGTAAAACAAAAAATTTCAACCAAACAAATTAACAAAAGACAAACAAAAACAATCCTGAACCAAGAAACTGTTTGATAGAGGATCATTTTATGGAACATAAAAAGCTCTAATTCTGTTAATATTATCTGCTTACACTGCTCTTTTAGCTATGTGACACATAAAGTGTGGTTTATAGATGCTTTTTGYATTTTATTTGCATTGACCCCAAGATAGTGTTAGAGTCATTAAAAAAATTAAAAATTTTCTTTTCAATTGTGTTCAATCAAGTCAGATAAAGATTTCCCAAGAAGGAAGATTCACTACAGAAGAGTTCTGTATCATGCCATATAACAGTGAGGCATCTACATTCATCAGTTTAGTGCTTGCATCAACTCTTTTACAGATATAAATGGATTAAAGTGAAATGTCATTGAAGAAAAATAATATTTCAAAACAGATAATTCATCATGGGTTTAAACTGTCTTGCTCAGTTTTAGGAGACAAAAAATAACATGAGTTTCTGAGTAAAACCTTTTATTTACTCTAATAGTAGATAATAATTGGTGCTCCATTTTAGAGAAATTATGTTGACCAGTCAAAACTTTCCACAAAAAGCTTAGTCCTGCTCTGGGTAGATTTAGGCAGTTCTAATAGGGCTACAAAGACAAACCAGGATGTAGCGATTTCCAGCCCCATACTTGGAGTCCTCTGAACTCCACTTTTGGGTCTCTGGATAGAAGATACTCAAAAAAGCTGTTTAGAAACTCGATTCTAAAATTTAGGAAAAGATTTTTCAAAATCTTGAAAGAAAAATTTAGGGAAAGTGTTGCAGACATCTTTCGTGAAAATCCTTTCTTAGGATTTTTCCTGCTGAAGCTGAGAAGTTTCAGCAACAAAATGTAAACAGTGGTTATCGGCTGCTGTGGAATGCAACAGGTCCATCTGTGATTGGCCCATCTTGGATGTCTATAATTAATGGCCAATCAAGGCCGAGCTMTCTCGGACAGAGTCCRAGAGAGCTGCCTTTTGTTATCATGCTTTTCTTTTCTATTCTTAGCTTAGCCTTCTGAGGAAACCTTTCCTTCTATTTCTTTTTAGTATAGTTATAATGTAATATATATATATCATAAAATAATAAATCAAGCCTTCTGAACATGGAGTCAACATTCTCGTCTCTTCCCTCATCCAAGAACCCTTGTGAAACACTGTCAYAGGAAGGATGTTCCTTTAATCTTCCATTTATCTTAGCCAAAAGCAAAGGTTCTTGTACAGACTGGAAGTACAAGAAGTATTACACTAAAGATAATTTACACATTTCTTGAGCTTAGGGCAGTAGAAAGCTATTCAKCAGTCTTCACATATCACAGATCCTGTATTTTCAGCAAATCTAAGATGATTCAGGAGCAACAAAATTATACTTACTTGATATCATTTTAATACAAAAAGATCTTGTGGATCTTGATAAAAGTTAAAATGATTATWCAAATCCAATGATATACTTTGATGCAATAATATACAATTCAATACTCAATAATATTTTACAAAATGGCCAGTTTCATAGGAAAGAAAAACTGTGCCGGAGTACTTTACAACTCTTTTTACAACTTGGTAAACTGAGGCAAAAAAGGTGTTAAGAGATTTGCACCAAATCACGTAACAACAAATCAACAAATCATAATCAAGTAATTCAAAAAACTCAAAAAGTAATTTATTTGGGATGTGCACAGCTTTAAAAATCAGAATAGTCTCCTTCACTTGCACTAGAAGTAGCTTCTCATGGTGACTTGTGAATGATGAAGACATGCTTCGTACTGAGGACATATAAATGCTTTAATGTCCCTAAAAGTTTCTTATTTGCTGATCCTTCCGACCACTCAGTCCCTCATAAAACATTGTTTCTACTCAAAGTTCACACATCTGTCTACTCTTCCACAAATGTCAGAATGATTACATATAGTAGTATATTTATGTAGACTACTGGAGAAATCAGTATGGTCCTAAAGGATATCTTAAGGAATTAATTTGAATGCCTTAGACACCAGAATTTTTTTTCTGCTGGGACTTCAGACCTAGCTGAGAGTAAGGGTCTTCCTTTCATTCTTTGGGTTCTGTGATTCTCATTTACTGAGGCTTCAGTTGACACTTGCCTTAAAACTTAGCTTAAGCTGCCTGATCTGTGAGATGTCTGAGTTGTAGATTCCTTGTTATGTGTTTTTTGTAATTCATTATCAATGTATAATATAATATGACAGAGAAAAAATACTCGAGTTTATTTGAAAAAAAAAAAAAAGAAAAAACCAAATTAACAACAACAGCAACAAAAATCTGTATGGCTTCCCTGCTGGCTAAGGCACAGGAAATCCTTTGAGTTTGACTCCTTTTTCTGCCACAGAATTCACARCAGATGTTGTGAATTCATCTGTGGGCACATTCAAAATATGAATGAGGACTTTTTTTCACTGTGATACAAATCACACTCCACACTCTTTATATAAGAGGCACACAGAAAACTTACCCAGAAATGTAAGGGCTTGCAACCCACCTTTTAAGAACTTCTGCAGCTAAAAAATGAGGACAAGCTARCAAGGACAATATAGTTGTCTGGAAGATATGAGAAGATATGAGAGTGGCACAGCAAGGGGCTTTAATCAGGATGGTTCTGGTCACTATACAGTCTGCAGGGAAAAGACTTGAATGCAATACCTCATTTTCCTGCCAGAGGAGACAGCTGGCTCACTCAGGAGTAGAATCTGAACATCAGCTGACATATCAGAATATGGGCGACTGGGGCTTGGGTCTGAAGGAAAACTGGAACCCACGTTAGTATAAACATGTAGCAGCTGTGCAATCAGCTCTAGCGTAGGTTAAATTCTCCATAAAATTTGCAATTGTGAAAGTTTCTGCAGTTGAATCATTTTGACTGTGAATTTCTTCTCCCTCCTTTTCATTTGAAAGAAGAGAAGGTCTGAAGATTGCACAGAATGGGAACTCCTAAAGCAATTGCCTAAAGCAATTCGCTGAGTAAAAAATGCAAATAATTTGGCTATGTGACTAGAGCTTTTAAGACAAATTACAGAGACTTTCAYTGAAGAGAAAAAACCTAAAAGAACAATATTGAAATAACATTAATGAGAGTAAGTGCCTGAAACAACAAAGGTGTTCACAAGGATATCGAATAAAAGTTTAGCTGTAATCAATGAGAGAAAAAGATCTTATATTTCTACACCTCGGAACAGGCTCTATTTAATTGAGTAAATTAGAAAGTATATCTTTTTGCCTTAGAAACTAGGCAGAAATTYGGGAAGAGTGTGCAAAACCAGATTACCTTTGGCTACTTAATCTAAAAATACTTAAAAACAATCATTCCTCAAACTTCACATAAGCACTTCAAACACATGCACAAACATTCATAAATACWAAAGATAGTGAAAATGACACAGAAAAAGCTCTCTTATGCTCTCAGTTCAACAGCATTTTTGGGAAGCTATCAGGAAATTAACCGATTAAAGGCTAAAACATTATTCATTGAGCCTCATCAGAAAAAKATATTTTTTTCATCTCCCTTGTCACAAGCCCGGTTACATGGCAAATTTCATGCTAGGATTATCAATTCTCTCAGAACTTAGCTTCTTACATTCACAAGATTTACCYGCCTTAAATGTAGGTAAAGTATCAGTGTGTTATCTATGAAATGTTATCTATGGATTAAGATGTTGGACAATGTAATGAAAACTGCATTATTGAAACCAATCATATCATGGCAGAGGTGTGGTATGGAAATATTGCAGTAGTACTGAATTACTCTTTTCCACAGCTGAAATTTTGCAGATGTGAAGAATAAATTTACAGGCAGAAATGCAGAGAGAAAACACACATACTCTTCCAATATAAATCAATATTGTTGACAGCTCGCCTGGAATTGTTACTAGTTAAAGAGTTTCCACCATTAAAGAGTCATTCTCTAGAGAGGTGTCAGTTCAGAAGAGAAAGAAAGAAAGAAATAGGAAATGGATTATAATGGGATGCTCTAGCAAGGTGATTCTGTATACATCGTGAGCTGAAAGCCAAATTAAATTATTTAGCACCATTGAGTATTAGTAACTGTGATAACCCCACCCTAAATTTGTCAGTGGTGAAATAAACCTTCTGCAGCCTAATCTTCCTCCTCTTTGCTTTTGTTTGGTTTCGGTGGTTACGTTTTTGGGGTTTTTGTCAAATACTTATACTAATGTTTAATCCTCCACCTCTAACAAAGATATCTCTACAAACAAAGCACAAGCTCTGACTAAGCCTAGTAAGACTGTCAGTGACAGTGGCTCATCTCTAAAATGGGATTCAAAAAAGAGCAATAGGACTCTTTAAAACTCAAAGTAATGTGAATATATTGCAACAGATTAGAGTAAATGCGTGGTTGACTGTTCTCTGACATCATTACTAGCTGTTCCAGGAAAGACTGTGGTCCATGCTCACTGTGTTAGTATTGACAGTTCCTTAGTATTTCTTCCCTCCTTGTAAGTAGCAATTCACTGCTATGAAGCCATAGCCCCTTTTAAAATAATTTAACACTATTGAAAAATACTACCATCCATCACTAAACTGAATAATTAGTGTTCTTAAGTTTCTTTCTCTTTTACAGTGTTGTAAAATAACACCTTAATATTTTCTTATTTTTGTCTGCCAGGAGAGGTGTGTTTACTATGAACTGACTTCACAGTAGCTATTTACCAAACTCAACCTTCATTCCAGAACGCTGGAAGATCCACTTCATACACTGAGAATTAATGCAATGCAAGGGTGTGAAAGTTCAGTACTTGACCTCTAAAGAACAACAGAATATATTTTACAGGTGCTTTGTCTTTCAGTCTGTATTAATTGAAGAGTCAAAAAGAAAAGTAGCACTGTAGATCTCAGATTCTTGCAAATGCTTCCAAACTGCTGATGCTGGCAATTGACAGTACAACTGCTGCCTTTTAGGCATGGYTCAGCAGACTTCTTGAGTTCACTGACATGGTGCAGTTGCATAAATATGTGTACAGTTCACTTTTAATATGGCACTCCACCACACTAAATCTTGCCTCCATTTGCATTGCTCCCAAAGCACCATCATTTGAAAGGATGTAGCTGCCGGATACAGACCATGTACTGTTTGAAGGTGTAGGTGCTGTTTCTGACTCTGACATACGGGATGATAAAGGACAGGTCACTACAATGCAACTGCACTTTCCATCTCCAAATATACAGAAAGACAATGGCTTCTTCTGTAAATGAGCAAACAATGGCACGTGTAATGTCAGCATTGACTTATTTTGAGAAACTGTCTTATGTCCACAAGATCAGAACATCCAAAAACAAATTAAAACTCTGCTCTAATAGGGAGCTATAAGGATTGCACTGTCAGGTTTAAGAGATTTTGATCTTTTTCTTGTTGTATTAGTAAAGCCCAAGAAAGTATTTTGCCTTCAAAAATCGCTACAGTCTCATTGCCTGCTGTTAGCTAGAAAACAACACTTTTGTCCCTAGAGAAGACCCTACCTGCAGTGTTATATACTGCAGAGTGCAGAGCACACTGTTGGAAATGAACAATCATAATAAAGGCATTTGACTTCTGAACGTGGCAGCTAAATGTGTAAAAGACTGACTCTTGTGGGAAAAGGAGAATAGGCAATTTCCAAAATGTTCTGCCCCTGATGCGCGTTAAGCTTTCTGGCTGCGTAGGTTGAGTGGACCAGAGCCCCCACGCAGACTTGTGCCTGAAGCACTGATGAATGAAAGTTTGGGAGTAAACTTCAGGGAAAAAGAATGATGTGTTTGCAAAAGTATTCCAGATGACTGAGGATCTACATGACAAGTCCTTTTAAAAGTTACAGTAGTCAACTGAAAACCCCCCATAAACTTAAAACTGCTGGAGATATAGATATCAATGCATATATACACAGTCATTCCATCTTGAGCATTGCTKCTAATTGTTCTCATCCACAAGCATATTTTTTCTTAGTTTTATGCATATTCACAGATTGAAACAAAGCTATGTTAAAGGCTGAATTTTGATTTAAAAACTGRCAGCTGTGCTTTTCTGAGACAATGCAAATTCTGGAGTCAAAAGATATGATGTCAGGATGAAAAAAAAGAAAGGTGCTAAAAAAAATTGAGGGCAGATTGCAGTCTGATTCACTCTATATGCACCTTTCTAAGAACTTCTAGCCATAGGCAGAACAATATTTGCAACATGGATACCTCAYCCCTCCTCTTCAAGTTACCTGCAAGAAAAATTTTAAAATAATAAATAAAATTAAATGCTAAAAAACAATTAAAATTACAGGTGAAATCCACGACACTCAAGCATCTTAAAGATGGATATAACAGTAKAGGATGTCTTGATTTCCTTGATAATTTGTGGTGGGAGTTAGATAACAATAGATAATAGAATTACATGCCTTTTCCTAAAATAAAATTAATGAAATGTGTAGCAGTATAGTGTAATGCTGTGTAGGTAGTTGTTTTTTTGAATTGTTGATAAAAAGAGTCTGAAGAACCAACCAAGACACCCATAGSAGTCTGGGGCAGCCAAACAAGGCAAGGTGATTCCCACCACTCATCTTTAAAATCATGTGAAAAAGACCTCAGTAACTGAAGCAGCAGTGAGCAAAAAAGCTGAAAACCTTTGAATATGAAGCAAAGCAGAAGGCACAAACTGGAATGAAATAGATACTATGGGAATATGCAAACAAGAAATCAGTGAATGTTAAGAAAATTATTTGAAACATGGTTATTGGTTAAGAAAATTATTTGAAAAATTTTGGTTAAATGTATATCTAGTTGTATTTCTTGCTGTTGCGTTAATGCTTATAGAAGTTTCTCTTAGTGCTTTTGAATTTTTTGTTTTCACATTTGAGACATGCTTTAACCCAATTCTTGTGTCCAGGTTTGAAATGAGGTGAAGTTTTGCCAATTCTGTGCTAACTTGCCTGCTTTTTCCAAGATACCACTGCTATTCAATCTCAGTTCTACAGAGGATCTCCCTACAGTTCTGAAGGGGAAGGAGGGATCACAGGTGGATAAAACTAAATAAGTGTAAGGAAAAGAATAGATAACCTTCAAATGCAAGAATAAGCATAACAAAAATCTATTCATAATCAAAGCATCATAGGAAAGGGATTTTAGCAATGCATTTTAAAGAAATTATTCATTTGAGACAAAATTAAATCAACTGAGAGATAYGGCAAGGCAACTATTTACATGGAAATTTAAATTTTATTTTTATTTGATACACTGTTGTTGTGATATTTCCATGGAGGGACTATTTTTCAAAGGCTAAATTGAAAAGTGCACAACAGAAAGCAGAACAGTGCTTGGGAGAAAACTGCATTTGCTCAGAAAGCTATCTAGCTTAGCTGGAGAGCAGAGACAAGAGCATTTAGCAGGCACATGTTTGTAAGTGTTGGTTTATGTAAAAGTTTGAAAGGGAGGTATAATCCAGGAGCAGATATGCCCTACTAAATCCCGTATTCAATTTCTGATGTATAACAACCTTAATATTTCACATGAGCATTTACCTCTTCAGACTCGTGCAGAGAAACAGGCACTCCTGTGACCCATCACCTGTCTTAATCCYTGTCCACGTGATGATAAATTGCTCTCATCAAAAGGGCCTCCATTGTTGATTAAATATGTGATGTGCAAATTCCAGCAGTTTGTATTTTTTAAAGGCTGAAGTTTTTTATGTTTTCTTCCCTCATTCTCTTTAGAAATACTTAAAATGTTTTGAGATAACTTTTTTTACCTTCATTTTGAATCCTCAAAGATACTGTGCCAGCTTTTCTAGTCAGCTACGTTATAGTATCAAATTGAGGTTGCTGTCACAGTGACACAGAGAACAGAAATCTTGTAAAGAGTAGGAACCTATCTTTCAAAAGTCAGAAGGTCCTGTGATTTGTAGCAATTTGAGATATGCCCTTACAAAAACTAACTTTGCTTTTCAGGTGCTTTTTTATAAAAAGATGAGGCTAAAAAATGTAAAGGTGAAAATGAGTTAAAAATGAATTCTTTATGCAAATATCACATTTTACTTTCAAATYCCTAAGTACAATTATCCATCATGTTCCAGAAAGATGGTGAAAACTAAAAAAAGAAGATAACGGTTAAGTACTGTGGCAGACCAGTTATAGTGAATGCTAAAAATTACTTCTTTACAAATTCATTCTCAACCCCTTCTGTTCTTTTGATTTATGTGTCATATGACTTCTTAATCTCTAGATTTTATCTCTTTTTTTCTGAGATATCCCACTAAGCAGCTTACATTTAAGGGAGAGTGGGAAATAAAATTGGCTTTATTTCTGTACAAGGCAGATTGTATCTTCCCCAAAGACTTTTTATGGTAGTTCTTTGCAAAAGATATTACTTTTTCTCCGTGTATACCTGCAGTTTTCACCCAAATTAGTCTTCATGTTATACAAGAAGTTTCTCATTAAAGGTGTAGGCAATAACTGTTCACTTTTTCCTCCGAAGATTATTTCAGCAACACAACAAATCAAAATTATCTAGCAGAATTGGGAAGTGAGAAGGAGAGAGATGAAGGAAAGTTGAGGGCATGAATACTATCTCTCAAATCTTTCTGGAACAAACAACTTATTTTAGCACAGAAGCATATCAGGTTATCACTGCACACAAAGATCCAATACTGAGATCACAAGGCTGTGCTACAAACAAATTTGAAAGAGATGACCATACAAAACACAAAAACCACACATTGTTGCAAATTTCTATATCCATAATACTTGTAAAAACATCTTAAAAAGTTTGTTAATACTTGTAAAAACATCTTAAAAATATTTGTTTTTCTCTAAGATACATGGATAGATAGATGATAAATAGATTTTTTTAAAATAGAAATAGCACTTACAGCATAGACATGTAATCTGATTCCTATTGAAAAGCAAAAAACTCACCATTAAGTAATGGGTAAAAGGATTTTCATCAGATAACTTAATCAGCATTTGTGAGAATTTCTTTGCATGTCTATGCTTTACAACTACCTGTAACACTTYTTAAGTGTATAGAACTTAAAAAGATCAGGCTTCACATTAAGGTTTTCTGGGTTACTTGTCAATTCCTTATAATTGCAGACAGATACCAGTTTCTCAAGATCTCATTACTGTGAGTGCACCAGCACTTATAGCTGAGGCAGCCATTAGAGCTTGCTTAATTCATGAAGCTACCAGATCTACTACATGAGGATTCACCATGAGCAGAGATGTTTCACATGAAAAAATTGAAAAACTGTAACTGTTTCCTGTGACAATATCTCTTTTCGTTGTGATCATCAGCAAAGGGTACAAAACAAAACAAAACAAAAAAAAAAACCCAAGAATGATTTTATTGATTTTGTAATGGCCTTTCCATTCATGAATGGAAACCACATAACCACAAATGTCAAAACATTTTCATCAAGAAAAACAAAAACAGTACATTTCAGTGATTACAGCTTTGGTGAGAATTGAAACAACTGCATTTTTCACCAGTCAAAATTTAGGATAAATATTTGCTAGCAACTCAGGAGTCTTAAAAACACCAAAACAATCCTCCCATAATAGCTTGACTAAGCGGGATTAATTTGTGACTTAGTGAAGATGAGGTACGCTGGCTTGTTGACGTTCCAGATATACAAAGCAAAGTGAAGCAGAGTCCCCAGGCGGGTGTAAAGGAGAGCCCTTTATTGCAAAACCCAGGCCTTTTTAAGCAGTTAGCCCATTATCAGTTACATTCCATTTAAGTATAACAGGTACAATTCAACCAACCACCATACACCACAGTGTGAACACACAAYGGTTACGTAACTTGTTTTTCTACCTCCAATCAGCTGAGTCACTTTCCCCTAGTGCTTCTTTGCTTAGCCAAAGTAGCAGGCCTGAGCCATGAATTTGCAAGGGTAACAAGGCCCTTATTTTTTAAGGTTCTACCTATATGTAACATGCAGTGAGAACTTTCTAATTAACCAAAAGAAGAATATTATCTAGGTCAGGTCCAAATCACACAATTGRCATGATATCACTATAGCACTCAACCGTTCCATCATAGTACCATCTCTCAGTTTCTTGAAATTATTGTCGTCTTTCCCCTCATTATTTCTCATTAAATATCATACAGATACAGATGACACCTGAAATAAATAAACAAACAAACAAATAAATAAATAAWCCSTGCTATTTCAGCTGTATTTTTAGTAGGGATTTTAAATGGACAATTTGTAATACAGAGAAAAAAATATAAAGCGAACCCAGAACAGGAAAGCTGTAGCTAGACAGAAAACATACCACATACTCATTTGCTGCAATATTGTGCACCTTCAGTGCAATATTTATGCATATTTTCAGTGTAGAAAAGTATTATCCTCACTGCTAGAATTTCTGTTTCATATAATATGGAAGGACAGTACATATTGAGAAAACTTGGTGAAAAGAAACCCATTTGCTTTATAGCTAAAATATTTTGAATGCTGGACAGCAGTACCATAAGAACAGGGATATCAGTAATTATATTATAACTACCTTTTTTCTTCTTAGGTATAACTTTGATCAGTTCTTTCATATTTAAATAGTTTAGAGAAGCCAACAACAAAATTATGYGACTATTTTTTAACATCATACTGAAGTCTATATTATGTCATCTAAAAATTTGATTTTCAACACAGGTGGTCCTTCTTATTCTTGCTTTTTCTCYATTTTATTACTGAAATTGTAATGAGAAAGGATGAGGAAGGAAAAATTAAAATCAATAAAGCAGMTATTAATGCATGGCTCTTTCACTCTTCTGTTTCTTAGTGAGATAAGATTTCAGAATTGAGAACATTTATATAATTTAATTGATTCATTAAATGTCTTCTACAGCTCTGTCACTTAAATAACACTGTATCCTACTTTCCAGAAATATAAATAGGACAGGTCCTTTGGTCAAAAAGCTCAAATTCAGGCAGATATTGAATGTACACCAGCTGTTTCACCTGCACAAGATTCCACTAACTAGGAAGACAAGACATAAGGCTGCAATGATGTTGGGAGAAGTCAGGAATAATCTCTGCCATCTGACTTGATTAGAAACCCCATTAAAATTTTCCCACTGGGAATCACACTTACCTACACCTGGGGCAATGTGGATATGCATGAAGAGTGGCTCTGTGAAGCTGTAGGGATTTGGCTGAGTCAGGACTCCCTGGAAGACCCACCAGGACTCTATTAAACCACAAACTAACCCAGAAGGAGTTGTGATGAAAATGCAGGTGAATTRATTTTTCCCCCTTTTTTTGGTTTTGCTTTTTAGCCCTCAATATTTATTTCAGAAGTCTTTTCAGGTAATGCCATCTTGTATATACTATATTGAAGCAGAACAAAAGAAAGGGAAAAATAAAGCTTCAGAGAAGTAGATTCTGATCTCTTCCCATCATTTAGTGCTGCTGCAAATAAAAAGGTCAAAAGAGAGAAAGAAATGCATCCTACTGTTCTCTTATACTAAAGTATTTTTTTTTTCAAAGAATCAACCAGGAACTGAACTGAAATTATTCTTTTTTTCAGTAAGTATCAAAAGCYCTCTACTAAAGAGGTGCAGTGTGGAGATGGATCACTTGTCAATCACTGTCTGAATAGCAGCCATTGAGTAAACCTGTTATCTTGGTTGCTAATGGTTGATAAGTCAATTCCATGAACCTTGCAAAAGACATATAGAAAGCACCCCACRTTTTTTATTTTAGCTCATGAAAAGAAGGCTGAGTTTTAAAGACAAATTTTGAAGGTCTGCTTGTTTGTTCTGTCAGACACAGTACAAAAGGGGGGAGGGAGATGAAACATGCAAAAATCTAAATTAAGGGATCTACCCTTCTAAAACTGTGTTCTTTGGAGCATTGTGTCTTTAAGCATTGATTGTCAAAGGCTGGCATGAATCTGTACATGTTTTTTTGTTGTATGCTAAACTGTCATCCTCTTTGTAATATAGATTATACTTGGATGCTATCAGAGAGCCTTAGAGTTTCCCCTAWTTAATATTGAGAACTGCCCCTACATCCTTTCACTTGGTCTGTCCCTCCTAAAGTTATGTTTATAGCACTGGGATTTATGGAGAGGTTTTTTCAAATTATTTATTTGTAAATAGTTCAGCATTTTCTTCCATCTTTGTAAGTTGTGCWGGTCTAGACTAATACTAATTAGCAATGTGATTCTGAAAACAGAGGTTGATTGGGTTTAAGTAGCCTGAACCCTCTTGCCAATCACACAGTGATACTCAGCCTTAAACTCCAATGCCTTGTTTCTACAAACAGCTACGAACAACTACAAACATTTATACAAACTAACTTTCAAAATAATATATAAACACACAGTACTTAGCTTTCACRCTGTGAAAAATGTGCTTCACTCAAAGGAGCATGTTGCAGAGCTCCTCATGTAAAATGCCAACCAGCCTGGTTCTACCCCCCAGATTACCCAGAGAATGATGATCTGGACCATTACAGCCAAACACCAGCCTCACYCCAGGACAGTGCCTGAGCTGGGGCTGTCTGCCCTTCTGGGCTGATGGGGAAATCCCCCATCCACTTTCTCTTATTACAGCTTTAATCTGCTTCCTAAGTAGGACAAGCATAAATATGCTTCCCTAAGAACTGATAAGAAATTCACCTCAATTAACACTTATCACTGCTTCAAATGGCAGTGCAGGGGGAGGGAAAGATTATACATCTTAAAGTTCACAGCTCTTTGTTTTGAGGATAACAGTGATAAACACCTAACAAAAAGTTAGCTGCAAGTCTATCCCCAGCAAAAAATGCATGATTATGTTAGCTATCATATAAATTTTTGAGTATTTATGAGTGATTGTAAACAGACCTGTTTACAAACAAGTAAAAACTTGTAAAACATACATTATAGCATTATTATGTCACTGTAAAGAGTTGGACTTCAGGGTTCTCATGTACTTCTATGTCATATAGCCCTGACACCAAATGGACTTCTACCAAACCTCTGCTTCACTCTATAACAGATTCTGRATTATGATGCTAAAATTTTGCTTCTTTCTGTAAGGTTCAACCTGTACTTATATTGCAAGGTTTCATGCTGTGTCCCCAAGGGCAGCCCAGACTGTCCCTGACCACTCAGGGGCTCCACACAGCCGTGCCCTGCCTGGCCTGGCCTTGGTCCTGCTGAGCCAGGAGCACTCCCAGGACAGAGCCCAGCCTCAGCCCGYCCCTTTGCCCAGCGTGGTGCCAGGTGCCTGGTGAAATAAAAACAGGCAGGAGACCTTTCTCCTTTCTAATGCCTTTATTAAAAGTGACCAGCTCAGGTGAGGAGAACCAACAGGTCCGCACTTAGGCTGCCRCTGCTCCCAGGAGCCGCTTGGAGAAGGAGGAAGAGTGCAGCATTGTCCACTGGGCTGTGGGCACAGCTGGGAGTTCCATCCTCACGAGCACATTTAGAGCTCCGGCCTTTTTGGGTCAACATTTGAGGTCCTCTGTCTAGCCAACATTCTGGGGTTAGGGTGAGGGGTAAAAAAGAGTCTTAGCAGATACTAGATCTGGTTCCTCTTGTCSTGACATCACTTTAATTTATCCATTTCATGTTGGCTCATTGTTTTTAGGGGTTTTTGACTAGGTTTSGTGAAAGGCTTCTCCCATTGCATGCTGGTTCTGAGGTCATTTGCATGCTAACTCCAAGGTCTCCTCCTCTTCACCATCTGGRGGCCATTCTCCAGGAAGCAGCAGGATACCACTAGACAGAGGGGGRAATTCTTAACCATCGATGACAGGTAGTTAACGAAAACGACAGGTGATTACAATTACAAAAAGTTAGAACTCTGCTCTGGCATCAACAAGTTCCACCTGTGAACTTGGCAACCTTTTAAAAAAATGGGCAGCTTTTCTACTCATAAYACCTGGGGCTGTCCTGGTGTCCTCATGCTCTACCCTGACCCACAGGGAACCCCAGGGAATCCCTGGGGGCTGCTGGCAGAGAGGTGTGGCTGTTTTGGCTATGTCCAGTACACAGGATGAATCGCCTGAAATTAGCAGAGCATTTCAGAGCTACTTTCTGTATGATTCAAAGAAAAGAGGTAATTTTCTTACATTTTGCTAACAACCTTCCCAAATTAATAGATAAAGACATTTTTTCAGTATTTTTTTAAAAACTACTGTGACCTCCAGGAAAACTTGCATCCCTCTGAATAACCACATGCCCAAGAAAGGCACAAGTGTAAGCTTCCTTAGTTTTTAATTCTGCCTCTAGCAGATTCCATTAGCTTATTGTTTGATTTTAGTTGACATTTTTTGCTGCAATCACACTTTCTTTTTTTAACATAACTATACTGATCACTTGGATCATGCAAATTTTTGTACATAATCCKATAGAAGTCCGTATTTGAGAAAAGATATTCACCGTATTCGTCATATTCATCACTTTGAAAGACCAGGACTTTACATGTAAACCAAGCCTCCCACTCTAAAATAACYAAAAAATCAAGAGCCAATGAAATGATTTATAGGAGAACAATTATTTCACTTCAGTCTTCTTTTGCTTTATTTCACTTCAGTCTTTTTTGCTTTTAACATAATTARTTCTTCATTCTATAAAACTGTCTCCTGAATGAATTACTTCATAGACACAGTGGTATTTGAAAAGTCCCTTAATATTTCTAACATTCCTAATAAGCASAATTTTCTGCATTAACCTTTCCCCATCACTGGCTGGAAAATCTAAACTAAACTAGGCCAGGGCAGGACATAGAGAGCTTGGCAGTCTTCAAACCTCTGGYGAACTATCTCTGGGAGTGCTAATTATGATGCAATAGTGAGAGCAGGAGCTGCTGAAGCACAAGTCAGCATTTGTAAATGGTTCACCCYGACAGCTGTCTGCTAGCTGCAGTCCAAAGAGTCCCTTTTAATGTACTAAAACCTATCCAATATGAAATGTTTTTCCCTTTTCCCACCTTAATACTTAAATGCATTAGTCTTGTTCTGSTTTGCCCACACAACTAGTTAATATGGTGGTACATACATTTACCATAGCTGCATGTATGTTTAACTCATTCATCAACAAACRAGGGAAATACAAAAACAAATGTTCCAACGGGCACCTAGGAATCCTTACAGCATCCTTAGCCATATTGTTGGACTGGTTCATATTGCTATTTCCTTTCTTTCTGTACCATGATTTTTATCTCTCTCACATATATTGTGGATACATGTTAAAAGAAAAATTAAAATTATTTTTTTATATATATTATGTGCTCTCAGGAAAGAAAAATCTTTTTTTTTAACTAGATTAAAAATTTAGCAGCAGAGTCACAGCTGAATCGAGTTCAGTTAAAAAGACRACTGACTATTGAAGACTTTACAGTTAATAGTGATAATATGAAAAGTCCGGAGACGTTGCAAAAGAAAAAAATATGCTGATCTTAAGCAGTTTCGGTCAATGACTAAGTGGTATTTGATATTCATTAAAGAGGGAGGTAGCCCATAATATGTAACTGATGAATGATTAAACTAACAATGAAGTGTTAGATTGAAATTTCTGTGATTGGAAAAACTTTTAACTGGAGGCAAACCAATTTACTATACAGTAAATTGAATGTTCTAAGGGGAAAATTAATTTCTTCAGTGGTCATTATATAAGGGATTTCATTAATCTTTTTGTTCWTGGTTTTGTTCTGAATAAATACCTTATTTTTCTGACAAAGTCTGATATACCAAATAAAAGACTGTCCTGCCATCTGTAAAATAAATATTATGAAAAATAAGCAAGAATTTCAAGTTTATTCTACCATTGCCTTTGCAGAGTCACAGTCACTATTAAACAGACATGAACAATGTCTGCTGTCTTGAAAATCATTGGCCACTGCAGGTACTAAAATAAACTTTGTTTTTCTATTATATATCTCACAGGTTACCTAAGAAACATATGGAGTTCTTTACAAGAAGGAATGACTGCAGAGCTTTGATTGTCGTGGTTATTGTGTTTTCAGTACAACCTTCTCCTGGGAAATGGAAGAAGCGGTCCCTGGCTCTATCTGCCRAACTTCAATATATATTTACAGTATGCAGCATAACATAATTTGCTACAATAAAGAAGAAAAAATAGAGGTGAAGATATTGTGTGAGATGTCAGAATGAAAAAGAAGTTTGAAGCTATACATCCTTTAAAAGTGGGAAGATAAAAGAACARGCAATAAAACTGAGACTTCAGAAAATCCTGAATTTGACCTAGCTCTAATGCCATCAAATCCTCTGCTGGTAGTCTCAATGAGAATAGAAGTAAACAAATAATAAGCACTTAGAGTATAGCCTGGTGAATGGCATGAAGAAAACAGATCTACGGGGATCAATTGTTCTCTATCTTTTCTAATAAAAAATACTTAAATATCAAATTAAGCCATTTTACTTCAGGTTAAAAAAAACTAAAAAGGTATTATTTCTTCATACAATTAATAGCTAAGTTATATTTTTACTACGGGATGCTGAAGAAGCAAATCTATATGACAGGACAACATCACAGCAGAAAGTATATCAGGACTRTTAAGCACAAAAATAACAACTTTCACTTCAAGCATTCACTCTCAACACTGTTGTAAATTATGGAAGTCTGGGAAAATATTTCAGTAAAATATTATAATCTTATTTCCTGTATCTTTTATCACTCACTATTATCCCCCACTGTCCTTTCAATATTWAGTATTTGTCAGTGCTGGAGACAGAAGCCTAAGAAAGGAATTTCAGCCTGATATATGTGACTGTCATGTGTTTCTAAAAATAAATAAATATGTCTACCTGAAGATGATGCCTTTCTCAGATGACATTTTTTTTAAATCAAAAGTTATCAGACATTTAGAAAATAACATATCTTCAATTTAAAAAAATTTAGTGTGTTTGAACAACAAAAAACATTTAACGATTGCTAMTCAAATGATATTTAACCATATTCTTACAGACTGCAAACTGAGAATCAAAGGCACTTTGTGTTTGTAGTCAGAAATAAGAAGGAACTGCAATTTTATGCACCAATAATGTCACTGACTGCTTGAAGAATTAGAAAAAATGGAAAAGGAACACCTTATTCCATCAACTTCAAGACAATTTATTCTGGAATGCAATAGRTTTCTCTGGCCTGGAGAACAAAACTTTCCCTTTGTTTTAAGGTTACCTATCAGYAAATAAATTTTTCTATTCCAGACATGTAGCAATAATGTAATTGAAATGGTTAGTGCCTTACACATCAAATAATTCGCTTGTTTTTACTTTATGATCCACAGTTTTGTCTGATGTAGGTGGCAAAAATAATAGAATTTTGCTGTCAAGCCATTACCAACAAAATATTTGGACTTGCAACAGGGAGAATACCTTAGTTATGCTCTTGTCAAGAGATGGAATTAAAAGTAGTCTGGTACAGGGTCAGATCAATTTTAGAAATGCATGCTTTGAGCAGCTATACTGTGCTGATGTGATGATAGATAAATTACTAATTTCAGATTTCAAGGAAGTTCTGCATAAAAATTTCAACTGGCCTGAATTTTCTGATTAATCTTATTTTTTTGCTTTAAAATATTTCAGCAAAACAACATCAATTYTGAAAATCTTCTGAAGGAGTAGAGGCAGAATATATCTAAGTTTGTCCTTGTTTCATGACAGCTCAAGTGCCACACCACCAAAGAACTAAACTTAGTCAATTCTGCTAAATAGAAGATGACCAAGCCATGACCCTGAAATCAAGTGGCAAGAACTGATTCCCATCCGTGCTTGTTAAAGTTGGTCTTGTGTAAGGCAAATTGCCCATGTGTGTCCTGAAAAGCACTCTGTCTTGAATCTCCCCTGGGTCCTTTGTGCTCTATTTGAGAAAATTAGTATTTTTTTCTGGAAATGTGGGACGTGAGGTTTTATGGGTTACTTGAGTATACAATGCTGTTGAGAGAGAGCTGGAGGGCTGCCTAAGGGAGAAAAAGCCAAGACTGGTGGCATTTTCTCAGTACCCGCCTGGGTGACCTGGGATCAAACTGCTGGGATGGAGACCTTGACAAACCTGCTCTGACTTACCAACTTGATATACTTTAGCCTTGGACTTGTCATGTCACTACAGATCTGTTCAGCTGTGTGGGCTGACCCTGCCTGGATGCCAGACACCCACCAAGGCTTCTCTATCKCTCCGCTCCTCAGCTGGACAGCAGACAGAAACTATAACAATAATATATATAAAATATATGAGGGGTTCATGAGTTGAGGCAAGGGCAGGGAGAGATCACTCGCCAAATAGCATCTCAGGCAAATCAGATTTCAAAAGTTCTGTCCATAAATCACATCACATTTATAAATCTATTACTCTCAATCATCAGTCACAGAAGCCATTGACTCAGTGTATAAAACCCCTATATTTTAAAGCATTGAATACCAAGTCAATATTCACTGAAGGCAACAGTGATGAATTCCACAAACTTCTACGGATTTTGCTGGTTTTTTCAGAATGGGAGCTTTCATATMAAAATAAATTCTCACACACTTTGGCTGTGAAAGTAGCCTTCCTACCCTAAATCAATAGATTTCTGTCTTGTTCATTCTGCAGTCAAGACAGACTGAAGAATGTAACACCTGCAGCAGTGTAGATGTCTTTCATCTCAATAGGATTTTAACTTCAAGGTCAGTATCTGACTCTTTAGATGGCTAGGGCCCAGTTTTCAGTTTGTAGCAAAGTACAGAGATTTTGTAACCAAAATTACAGTTTCATTTCCAGTTATTCCTGCTTCAACAGAGGTAAATATGATATTGCCTCCTTCCCAAGGTAACTGCAGGGAACAAGATTCTCACCACCTCAAGCAGCATCCCAGGGAGCAGCTTTTGGCGCAGCTCATGCTGCTCYTGCATTAGGGCCAGTGTGGCAGAGAGACACCAAGTTACTTCAGCCTTTTTGCTGCCCAGGCCTGACAAGGGAATTACAGCCTTGTCCCAGGCTTAACAAGACAATTTAACAAACAGATTCCAGATGGCCAAACCTGTATTTTTCAACACAGCATCTGACACCCATGTGGGATGTTATGCAATCCCACTTTGACCAGATAACAAAAAGTTCTCTTTTTTTTTTATGTTTTTTGTTTTTTGTTTTTTGTTTTACACAGGTAAGTGAATTGCATGATATTAATTTTGCCCTTCATTCTATGCAGTCCTTAAGTCTCAGCCACAGCGGTTACTGGTTTTACAGTGTTAAAAACATACTGACTTCTCACGGAAAATATTGACCAACATTCAGTAGTGGCAAAGAATGTCCCCTCATGAATGATAATGACAAACAGCTTCCACTCAACACTGGTGGAAACATTGATTATTACAATTTTGCTTATGTTTCACATTTGGGACAAAAATCTTTTGTATAGATTTTCTTGTAAAGGAAGAGAGGCTATATTGACAAAGGTGAATATCTAATATTATTGGAAGACATCTCTGAAAGCACTTAAAGTAGAAAACATTTGAGAAAAGAAAATAAATGCCCTAATAAAATTGTAGAGGAACTTTCTGAGAACACTCTAAATGCAAATAGTGCTGAGATTGTCTCTTGGACTCCAAGTGGTGCAGGCAAGTATCTGAAGTGTGGAGCAGCACCTCCAAAATTTGTGTGCTTATGCTGTGTGAGTGCTCGGGCCCCATTTATTCCCATCTTCGAGGACTCTTTACATCTTGTGGATCTCAAATTTTTTTAGGCACCACAATTTTACCTAAATTTTTATGAACCAGTGATGCAGATAGATTTCAGCAAATGATCCTGCTCTACAATGAAAAGCATTTACCCCAGATTGCTGTGCACAGATATGTCAGTTTTGCTGAAAATTGCGAGAGATGCCAGAGGGATCCCTGTGACAGAAAAAGCACTTGTACGCTTAAAAATTTGAGCAGGCTGAAATTTTAGAAATAAAAATACATATAAGATATTGTGTATAATAATAATAATAATAATAATAATAATAATAATAATAATAATAATAATAATAATAATAATAATAATAATACTTTTTGCATAAATGTATGCTTTCAAGTAAAAGAAGGTCTTTTTCTTGAAAGAATTTCATAAAAGAATTTTGAAAAACTGTTTTTTCACTGTGTTGGGTTGACTTTGGTCAATGGATATGCACCCACATAGCCACAAATTCACTCCTCTTCAACAGGACAGGGGGAGAAAAGAAGATAAAAAAGCTTATGGGTTTGAGGTAAAGACAGAGAGATTCTGTAGCAATTAGTGTCGCAGATAAAACAGACTTGACTTGAGAAAATTAATTTAATTTCTTTAAAGGTAAAATAGATATGGATGGTGAGATACTAAGAAAAATTCCCTCCACCCTTTATTGTCAGTCTTTACTTCACTCCTTCATCCATCGGTCTGTGACCTTGTCCCATCCTGAGCAGCACAAGGGGAATAGGGAATGGGAGTGATGCTCTGCTCATAGCAGTTTCACTCTCAGCCCTTGCTCACACTCCCTGCTCCAGTGAGGTCTCTCCACTGAGCTGCAGCTTCCTTCAGGGAATATCCATCTGCCACAGCRTGGGGTCCTCCCCAGGCTGAAGTGGGGTATCTGCTTCACCATCATCCTCCATGGGCGGTGGGGGGACAGCCTGCTTCCCTTCAGCCTCTCCATGGGCTGCAGGAATATCTCAGCTCTGGCACCTGAAACCCTTCCCTCCCTCTTTCTTCACTCAGCCTGGTGTCTGTGGGATAACTTCTCATGCTTTTATTTTTTCCTCACTGCATTCTCTCAGAAAATGCCATGAGGCATTTTCACTTTATTCAGTATGTTTCCTGAAGGCATCACCAGCAGCACTGCTGGAACTGCTGGCAGTGTCCATGGGGCAGCCCCTGGCCTTTCCTCACAGAGACCAGCACTGCCCTTCCCCCTCTACTGCCAGACCCTGGACACCAATGCCCAATACAAAACCTGACACCTCCTTCCCAAAAAATGCAATCCAGCTCCCAATTAGTGGTTTTTTTCCACTTTTTCAGTTAAAAATTCCCAGAAAGGAGTGAGCTGCTTTTATATCATGCTATAACTTCCTTCCTTGCATTTTAATGTTCAAAAGATTGCCTTTTTTCTTTTCCCRTTTGCCAGATGAAAAAGCAGGTTTTTCCTCTTTGTGATTAAAAGGATCATATAGTTATGGCTTAAACCCCCCAATGCATTCTATTCTG
Source organism: Cardinalis cardinalis (assembly GCA_014549065.1). Classification (NCBI taxonomy): domain Eukaryota; kingdom Metazoa; phylum Chordata; class Aves; order Passeriformes; family Cardinalidae; genus Cardinalis; species Cardinalis cardinalis. Next base: position 34,480 of record JACDOX010000011.1, read on the forward strand.
TATTCTGCAAATGTTTCTAATTAGCTCACTGGCTGAAGTGGTAAAATGCATTAAAAAACTGGGATTTTTGGTGTTTTGTTTTCTTAATTGGAGATCAAAATTCCTTGGAAWTGTAACAAACAGAAATAGATGTAGAACATACCTATAAGGCACAAGAAGTACACAGCTCATAGCATTTGGAATGTGTGGATGGAAAAAAAATTAAAATGTATTTTTAAAAGCAAGAGCCATTAGAGGCTGTTAGAGACAAGGATTTCACTCTGGTTTAATCAGCAAATAACGTAATTCTAATAGCACATAAGTGATTTTGTCTAAGTAGAAGAATAATTAATAGGCTAGGACTGAGAAGAAAATAAGGATTACCTGCAGTTCTGTTTATTTTTGTGACATTAATAACTCTAAAAGTGCTCCATTTTGTAGGACTTAACTCACATACACACTGTTTTACCATTTATGCAATTAAGAAAATTAATTTCAGTAGAGAATAACCCACAAAAGTMAACTCTTTTCTCAGGAATAAAAAGGAGGAAATATCTATAAATAAGGATAGATATTTTCCAATATCTAATGGAGAGACTAATGGAGGAAGTTTGAAAGTAATGAATAAAAAAGAATTAATATTTCTGTCTCCTATGCTTGATGTTGCATTTCAAACTGATTTTAGAGGCTAAGAGCTGCAGTAATTGACCGTGAAAACCTAAAGAAAAGTTGCATCWTTTTTTTTTTTAACCATGTGTCAAATAGAATAAGTTCCTAATTACAGACCAGGTAAGGAAGTTGCTGTTGCTACAGTATATGCAGAGTTACTAATTTGGGAAGAGATGTTAGGATTTTTTCTGTACTTTTAGTGTGTCTGGAAGATTGCACAGAGGAACTATAGTCTCTAACTACAGCTTCTGCTGTAATAATGTAGCTAATTAATAGCAATCCATTATGTCATTTATACTATATTAAACTTAACTTTTCTTTCAGGAGCCAGATGCACTGTTCAATAATCACTCCGAGCAAAAGAGTTTTACACTTTTAAACCTTAGTGCCTAAGTTCTAGCTGATCAGCATTGTATGACTTCAACATCTGTGCACTCCAACTGGTTCCAAGTGGCTTTTTTAAAAAGTTGAGGTATTTTAACTGAATTTATTTAACTGGAGTTGTAGAGGCAATTTAGCAGCCACCTTACACTGCTATTTTTAGTCTCACTTTAGATTAAAACTAACCTTCTTATTCATTCAAGCAAATCCACACCACTGGATTGATTATAAATTGGATTAGTGACAGTAGCTACAGCTTCACTGGCAATGATGAAGGACTAGAAGAGTACAAAGGGCAAAATTTGCAAAGCAGACTTGGATGTGTATTTTTCTTGTTAGGTGCCACTAGCAATTTAACAATCCAACTTMTTTACCCACTACAATCCCAGATTTCTCTTTGCGCAGGGAACAACTGAGCAGATCTTTTCCTTAGTTTGCAACTAAATTTTTGACTTGTTTGGAAAATTATTTACCCACATGCTCTGGTTCAGCAGGCATGCTCAGAGCTTCTGAATCTGTATAAATAATCTTAATAAACTACTTCTCAATAAATAATTAGGGTTTGTATAAGAAATATGGAAGATCAGATGAAAATCCTTTCTTTGGTCTGGAGTATGAATTTGTACTTTAGTTTGTCACATTCTCCTTCCTTGTAGGCAGCACAGGCAGCAAATTATTTATTCTTTCTCTGGTCTGCTTTATGCATGCTAAAACACTGGGTTTGCCAGAAAATAACAATGACTCTGTGAACAGATGATTAGCACAATCGCCAGGGCTCCAGATCCCCATTAACATCATTCTTGCTGCAGAGAAGTTTAATAAGAGAGAGTTTGCCACACCATAATACACCTCAAAGAGACATACAGAATCAACTCATGCAGAAAAGCATGTTTCATACTGCTGAAATAAAGATTAAAATTAATAGAATATAGAAAACAAAATTTTAATTAGGAGAAATGTCTGTCAAGACTATCCAGTGACCAGAGTGGCAATACTGCTGTGCAGCCAGAAAGACTTCTCTCTAAAAGTTAGGTGCCAATTTGTTGGATTAATCAGTTCAATTGTGGTTGAGGTGCTCCGTGATATTTCCTAGTAGCTGGCCTCAGACAGATGACTTTCTAGTGAGCWTATAGATTTACCTGAGCCATACATCTAGGTGTCTGCCTCCTTCTCTGCTCGTAAGGCAAGTACCCCCATACATTTATGGGCCTTGTACACATCCATACAGATACATCACCAGATCACTGAGGGCACTACCAAGCCTCACTGTCCCTGCCAGCTCCACATGCTCCCCACACCACCTATGGTGCCAGGAGCCCCTTTTCAGCCCACATGGAGATGGATCATCAGTCCCTGCCTCATCTGGGRGTTATCCTCCAGTCCTCCCTCTGGCCCTGCCACTCAGAAGAGCCTTGAGTTTTCTCTGCACATAATTCATCTTGTGGSTGGACCCTCAGGAGCCCACCTCCTTTTGCCCCTTTCTGGTGCCCCTGTCTGGCCTCTTGCCCTGGCTCTTCATTTGCTGTGCCTGAGGTTGTTGATGATCCTCTTACTGGTACCTGGTGTTGCCCATCCTATGAGACTGCCCCCCTTAGAGAAGGCACAGCCTGTTATATGGTCACCCTTGGCCCTTGGCCCTCAGGGACCAGCTTTCCCATTGCTGCACTCCTACATATGTATCCTATGGGCTAAATTAGAGCTGTGTAATTCACTAGGCACATTAGCATTATCTTGTGACACTTAGTAATCTTGGACTAAATTCCTGTTATAGATCCAGCTGTTTGCTGAGCAATAAGACCATCAAAGTTCCTCAGGGAGATCAAAAGAAACCAAACTGAACCTAGGTCTGGTCAAAGACAATAGCTGGAAGCAGACTGGAATTAGACTCTTCATTAGGGAAACAATTCACCTGTATGTCAGCAAATCCTTGTTTGGAGAAAAAATGAAACAGAAAACTCCCTACTCTTGAACTACAGCATCCAGGCTTAGTATCCCAGGAAAATTGTTTGCGTGTTTGTGACATACATCTAAAAGGCAGAAGGCTGTAGGCTTCTTTCCAGGCTACACAGCAATGTCTGTTATATTCCCTCACTTCTTAGGTGTCTGTGTGAAACCATGTGTTTCAAAAGWAAACTGACAACTCACAACTTTTTATTTTCTTCTATTTTCTACTGAAAAGAGCACTTAAACTCAAAACCTGTGCAAACATTTATCCTGAGCAGCATTTGGGATGTGTGACCAGCTAACCATGCCCTGGGCTTCAGAACTTATGAACACTGTGCTAACATCAAGAACAACAGTGGAGTTCCTTGTCTTTGGATAGCTGTCCCTGAAGCTTTGCAGTCAACTCTGAAAGTATTTTGTTTTTCACTCAGATATTGGTAGTCAATAATAGTTACTTCACACTACATTTAACTCTTCTCTTCTCTTGTCTTCTCTTCTCTTCTCTTCTCTTCTCTTCTCTTCTCTTCTCTTCTCTTCTCTTCTCTTCTCTTCTCTTCTCTTCTCTTCTCTTCTCTTTCTCTTCTCTCTTCTCTTTTTTCTCCCCCTCTCTCCCTTTCTCCTTTTTTCACTTTTATATGTGGCACCAGAAGGGTTCTTTTGGCATATTGAATTGGTTTGACCCTTTGGTCTGTTAAGTTTATATTTCATGAGATATATCTGTTAAGTTTATATTTCATGAGATAGATCCATATATTTCATTAGAGATACATCCATTACAATAAAAGTAGCAGAACTGGGAGTTAAACAAGAAGCCTGTTCCTCTAGAACATTTTGTTGTCCCCTTAGTACCTAAAACAACTATCTCACAAACTCTGCAGTAGCCTCACTTAAGTCATTAGAAGTGTCAAAAAGTATAAATTACAAAAATAAAGTTCCCTGTGGACTAAAGTCTCAGACATTTGCAGGCATACATGTACATAAAGAGCAAGTTTTACTACAATTCCTATAATCAGTGCCACCTATTTATGCTTGAAATCAAGTTTTGCTGCCATGCATATGCAGAGCTAGTGCTGTCAAGTCAGTAAATGGCTCAGAGCTTAACTCAACCTGAAGCTTACACAATCCTCCAAACCATTTTTTCCAATCTGAATCAATGGTAAGTATTGAATACACCCAAATATTTGATTGTGTTACCCCAATAAAGTTATATATCTAAAACATAAAAATTTTCCACTGCAGTTGTAAAAACAAGGAAAGATTCTGCCTGACTAGAGCTAGTCAAATGATGGAAGTCTTCTTTCTCTCCAGTTCAACACTGGCTTGTGTATGGCAATTGACTTCGGAAAAATCTTGGCTAATGTATGTACCTTGTGGCAACAAGACATCTAGGTCATGGCAAAGCCAGAATGCCTTCAAAGACATGGACCTACAATATTATTTTCCCTATATTTTTCTATCCTTCAGGTACACGTTTCACTTGATTTCTGAGCTTCACTAGGGAGCATAGGAAATTATCACATCCATTGAAGTTCCTGAAGCTTGAGACCTTTGTTACAATATACTCCAAAATTTGGTTCAGAATTATGTTTTGTGACCTCCATTGATAAAATATTGCATTCTGACTGACAAATAAAGCAGCCGCTTTATGGCTTAAACCCAGCCAGAACGTAAGCTCCATGACACCACTCATTCCCTCCAACACCCCTGAGATCRGGGAGAAAATCGACAAAGTGAGAAAACTCATGGAATGAGGTAAAGACAGTTTAATAGGTCAAGCAAAAGCCACACATGCCAGCACAGAAACACAGGGAATTCATCCACCACTTGCCATTGGCAGAGAGGTATTCAGCCACCTCAAGGAAAGTCAGTCTCTGTCTCATGTAATGGTGAATTGGGAAGACAAATGCCATCACTACAAGCATGTTACCTCCTGCTTAATTTTTCTTCACACAGATTTATATGCTGAGCATGRTGCCATATGGTATGGAACATCCCTTTAGTCTTTTGGGGCAGGCTGTCCTGATTGTGTCCCCTCCCAGCTTCTTGTGCRCTCCCRGCCCTCACTGGTGGGGTGAGGTGAGAGATAGAAAAGGCTTTGGTACTTCGTAAGTGCTGCTCAGCAATAAGAAAAGCACTCTTTGTTACCAACACTGTTTCCATCAAAAATTGAAAACAGAGCCCCATACTAGCTACTATGAATAAGATTAACTTTACTCCAACCAAAACTAGYGCAGTTACTTATGTTAAATTTTTTAAAAGTCTCTGTTATTCCATTGAGTTTTTGCAGTAAAGGTAGATCCACAGATCTTCTGTTTCTCCTCTACTCAAATATAAAATGTGTACATTCTGATGCTAGAAGCATACTGCAGGCTGTTGTAGCACTCCAGTTAGGTGAAGAGARCACAGAGACCCTTATCGTCACTTACTGGTGTTTGTTTGAAACTTTCCTGGCATTTTACAGACAATAGAGAAAGTAATGAAACTTATTTTCTGACAGATCTGCAGTTTCAGGGGATTTTTTGTTTAAAAGAAATGTTTGTCTTTTGTAAAAAAAAATTATAATCATACATGTCTTCTACTCTACTTTGACTATTAGTTTCAGCATAGACAAGAATACAGGTGTGGCAGCAACTTGCAAGTTACTGAAATTTTTCTTTTCATTTAAAACTTGCCTTTTATATATAAGTCCTTAATTAAACTCAGGAACTGCTGGTCCATTAATAGATGCATCATATCAAGAACAAAACATTTTAAAGAAATGTTATGCAGTTAGAAAGTCATGGGTTGCATAGGTTTACAGAAAAGGTTTGAATCGGAAGAAAATGCTGTTCTGGAAGCAAGTCTTAAAATAGTCTTAACTTACCCGATGTCCTCCATGAATTGAGGATTTTAAAACTCTTTTGGAAATCTAGGGTTTTTTTTTTCATCTAGGAACTTGGTAAATTACAGAGTAGAATACTCTCAATTTACTAAATTTCTGATAATTGCATCTCATCTGATTAAGCACCATTGTTTCCTGAGTTTGTGTCCCATTTTCAATGTATAATAACATCAATGAATTCCTATTTAAAAATAATGTAATACATTGAGAAAAAAATGAAAAAATACCTTGCTTTAGAACTGGATGATAATATATAGGTTTAAAGAAACAGAGAATATCCAAAGAGAGGGTAGAGGACTGGCAAAGTTAACAGGGCACAGTTTGGTTATTGTTATTACTGCTGTGTTTAGTAGCTCTCTAAGCTATTAAATTCTGACAGCAAAAGATTCTGCCTGTAAGTCAGTCGTGATTTTTAACATGAACAAATATAAACAGGACAAAGCCTAAGTTCAAAAGTAGGTCAGTGCTATTTACCTGTAGGTGGCAGAAAATGGTATCATAAATCTTAGACTTTAGTTGACTTAGCATGATGACTTTCTTTGTGTTGAAATGTAATGAGTTTTGTGAGCTACTTGGATTTTAAAGTATTTGTAYGTAAGCTTTGTTTCCCTGTTTTTGTTTTGTCCTCAGAAAAAGTTTTATTGTGTGTGTGTCTCCATACGAATGAAGTCAGGCAGAAAGTACAAACCAGTGACTTTGAAACAGCAGCAGTCTCTCCTGAAAAGAACAGGACCTGGGGACATATAAGTCTCTAAAGACACAAAATCRTCTTCAAGCACAGCACAGAATTCTTTGCTCCTTGTTCACTGCAGTTATACACATCATATGATGACTCAAAAGAATGATTTGGTGAATGGAGATGTATACTCACTAAATAGACTGGCAATGTCAGAAAATTTAAGTTCTTATAGATTCGTAAGGTCAGAAAATTGTAAGTTCTTAGGAAAAATTTATAAAATTGACTTGAAAGTTATTTGGCATGCTTCCTAGTACCATTCRCTCCTGTAGGATACTAAAGAAATTAAACCAAAGTAAAATAGATTGCAAATTTTAAAAAACAAACCCAGAATGGTCATTATTCTAGACRCTATGCAATCAATGTAAACTATTCCAACACAAACCTGCCCTAAACCTTTCAAACTCRGAGTGTTTTGTGGGTATTCCCAGAGCATCCACTGAGACTTTACCTTCTCAATAAATTAAAGCGTTATTAAAGCTGCACTAATTATCTGTGTGCTTTCTGTTGCATATCAAGAGATTATGCTCTTTAAAGCAAAATAGCAAAAAGGACACTTTGCTGTGTCAGGATAATAAAGTCTTCATTACATTCTAGCCATTTTTTTCTCTCTCTCTCTCTTTTTTTTAATGGGGAAGATATAGCAATTTTTGCGAAAGTTAATAGGCAGTGTAGAGACTTAAAATAATCATTTACCCTAAGGACATGGATTAAAGAACAAGCTCATGCATTTTTTACCCTGGAGGAAGTGTTTGGTTTATGGGTCACTGATTCAGCTAAACTGAGATAGAAAGAGGTGACCTGAACACCACATCTTTCAGTAGGTAGAGAGAGAGGTTAAAGGTGAGCTGCAGCCRTTACAACACTAGCTCCTATATACAAATTGCATTAACAAAACTTCTTCCTGAAGCTGATGCCACTCTGTGTCTTTGGCATATCAGCTCATTCTTCTTCCAAAACAGCTGGATTTTGGTCTCCARTTTCTCTCTGGACTTTCAGTTTGGGTTTTTTCATGCCCAAAGGATGGTTTAAAAGGCTAACAAGAGGGAACAGTTGCCACATTGCTGCCAAGAATATTAATTTACTGTAGCTGAAGTGAACACTGGGGCCTTCATGTCCTGGGCATGTTTCCTACAGCTCCCTTCCTGGAGCAAGAGTAGGGTTTTACTCACAAGAATCTTAAAGACTTCTACAGACTGCAGCAAGGATAAAGTTTAAAGCTTTTCTTTTTGCCACMTTTTAGTTGAGCTTTTTTCCACCTTGGGAAAGCAGCATTTCCTGCCTTGTCCATTAATGTCCTCAGGTTTCTGAAAAGCTTCTTGTGAAAATATGACTACAAGTTCTCTTCTTCTTCCCTTATGGCCTCATGTGATATAAGAGAAAGTCTGTGAATGGTCTTGTGAGATATTCCTCCCCTAATAACACTGCTTTGGRAGAAGACAAGCAATAAATAAAACTGAAAATTACCTATAGCTATTTTAGATTTTTGTAGCTTCTAAATCAAGACACACAACCATCTTTTTAAGGAAAATGGGTAATTTATTCACTGTCATCTTTATTTTTTTCAGAGGAGAAAAATGACTGGATAACAAGGGAAGCCAAATCACAGAATCACATAACCAGAAAATATTCTGAGTTGGAAGGGACCCACAAGGATCATCAACATCCAACTCCTGGCCCTRAATGGGATCATTCCCAAGAATTGCACCATGTGTCCAACAGTATTGTCCAAATGTATCCTGAGGGAGCCTGTTCCAGTGCCAAGCCAACCTCTGGGTGAAGAACATTTTCCTAATCTCCAACCTAAACATTTTTTGACCCAACTTCATGCCGTTCCCTGATCACCAGGGAGAAGAGATCAGTGTCTGCCCCTCCTCTTGCCCTCATGGAGAAGCTGTAACTGCAATGAAGTCTCCTTTCAGTCTACCCCAGGCTGAACAGACCAAGTGACCTCAGCCACTCCTGATACAGCTTCATCTCCAGATCCTTCATCATCTTTGTTTCCTCCTTTGGGCACACTCCAATAGTTTAATGTGTTCCTTTTATTGTGGCACCCAAAACTGCCCCCAGCACTCGAGGTGAGGCCACCCCAGCTCAGAGCAGAGCAGGACAACCCCCTCCCTTGCCCAGCTGGCCATGTTGTGCCTGGTGCCCCCTGGGACACATTTGGCCCTCTGGCTTCCAGGGCACTGTTAATTCATATTTTTCTGTTGACCAGGGCCCCAGGTCCCTTTCTGCAGCACTGCTCTCCAGCCTCTCATTTTCCTGGGAATGAACCATTTTCAACCCAAGGTTACCCCATCCCAGGTGCAGAATCCAGCACCTGTTAAACTTCATACAGCTGGTGATGCCCCATCTCTCTACTATGTTGAGGTCTCTCTGCAGGGCCTCCATGCCTTCAAGATAGCCAACAGCTTCTCCCAGTTTACTATCGTCAGCAAACTTACTTAGTATGGACCTTAGTCCATGTCATTTATGAATCTTGCTATGTTTTCCTGATCTTGACACCATAATACTAGGAGTGCTAACTTACCTCTTCCACAGTAGAAAACAGTGGTTCATGTAGCATTTTTGAAGTGATTACCTCAGCAATATTGGAGACCTCTCTCTAGAACCATGACAACTGAGACTCTAAAGCCCCTTGAGTACAGTCATCAGTAATTAAGTTGTTGACAGAGCTTTTACTGGAACACTGGCTAGAAAGACCCAAACTAAAGCACAACACCCTGCTGGTTATGAGGAAGTCAAACAATAGATTTTGGATACTAGAAGATAAAAGAATAGAAAATGAAATATTGAAGTAGTTAATTGTAGTTGCAAAACATTGGTTTATATTCATGTAGAATTGGAATTACTTTGATGAACAGAAGTATCCCTAGAAAACCTAATTAAGCAATAGAGTCTCTTCCCCACTTATCTAATTCAAAAGAGGTCCTTTGAAGAATTTTTCTCACTGTCTCAATAGTTTCTTTCTATATTAATCTGTAAATAATTTTATATTAAGTATATCACTTTCCGTGTATGTCCTGCAAACAGCCCGCTGTCTCTTACAGCCCAGTTGGTAGCTGCAGTAAGGAAGAAGTTGATATGTACTGTATATGGAAGGAAAAGGCTTCAGAGACAAGTCAAAAGTAATCTCTGTAATGGGTCTCCAGCATCCCATTCTAGTAGGATAACAACTAAGTTGGAGATCAGCTTCATACTTCTGGTGTGGCATGGAGTCTATAGCACTAAAACTTATTTACATAGACCTAAACTTTTGTTTTTGCTAGATATGCCCAGAGAGAAGAAAAAAAAGTGTCATAGACCATTAGATTTTAAATGATTTAATGATCAAGAAACAAAATTTAGAGTGAAGGGGAACTTACTTGTTTYTTTCATTCTTTTAAGGTCTTCTTGGATATATTTTTTACACAAATCTAACTTATATTGTTATTAGTCATTATTCTCATTTTTCAGAGGGGGAAAAAATCCATTATTTTTCTATATTAAAATGACATTCATAAAATCTGATCTTTTAAGGTCAATTTTTCTTAAATATTTTTATAGTTTCAACTTTTTTTATAAGAAACCTCTAAGTACTGTGCTTCACATTTGGATTAGAAAGGGATGAATATTATGGTCTTTTTCTGTGTTTCCATCAATGAATTCCATTATTTTATTTTAGTCTCCAAATATGTGATGACTCATCTGCTTTCTCATGAAGTTAGGTAGGTAAATTCTGAAGGTCAGAGTAACTATGACCCTGCTCAGTCAACAACTGGAAAACACTAGATGAAACATTAAATGYGACTCAGTGTTCTTCCTATAGGGAGCTGTTGCCAAGAGCACAACCATGGGTGTAGGTATTTATTGTGTTCAGGCTTCAGTAAACTTCATCATGATAATTAATTCATGAGATAAAGCAGGTATACATGATTAAGGTCATTTCATCACCAAACAAAAAGTGAGGAGCTGTCTCTTAGCCCTGGTGCTCGTGCTATTTATAAGTGCAAGTTCAGAGGGGAGTCTAGAAACCAAAGGCTGCTTTGATGATTTGTGCGACATGTCTTCAAATGAAGAAGCAAATATGATGGAAAGCTCCCTAGGGGGTTTCTTCTGCCTGCAGGCATAACCTCTTTTTTCCTTGGATTTAGTTTCAATTAACTCCTTGTCAGCTATGTGCTGAGCTCAGCAAGGCACCAGACCAGTCAACAATCTTAATAAATTGTGACAAAAAATATTTTTGAATACAATCTGAATTATTTATCAGAGTCCATTATATCCTAGCCTTTCTTCCATATTTTTTTGTTAACCATGGGTATGATGATTCAGTATTACTTTGCATTTTTTGTATGGCTATTTATGGTCCCACACAGTGTCTGCAAAAGATACTTTCTCTAATGTGATCATATTTTGCATTCCTTTTTTCTGTCACAGTGAATGGATCTCTAGATATTTGGTTTATATGTTTTTATGGTCTACATTGTTTCACTTTCTACCTTTCTTTAGTTTTTCTGAGTAACATCTAAATCAGTGTATTCCCAAGACAAGATGTAAATCACGTATTGCAGGTAGAGTCTGCAACTATATCTATCTTTATTATTATAAAAGGGTTTGAACCAGATGACTCATTTAAATGCAGCCATAAAAAATGTTTATCCAGAACAAGGTACATTTTAGAATGCATTTGAAAGCTGTCTGGAGCTGACTGACAAAAGGGAAATCTTTAAATGTTACTTCTAGCCATGACTTGATATTAAAATAAATTTTATGTACTATATCTTGAAAGCCAGCCTCTATTCTGCTTTCATGTTGTTGTTCGCTATGTCAGAAACTGTGATAAATTACACTGCCTAGGCTGGAGATTTTCACAAAAAATTAGCATTTCATCCAAGAACATGATGGTGAGACAAACTTTTAATAAACAAGCCCAAAAATATTCAGAAGGATGTTGGAGTACCTGGTGATCTGACTTTATCCTGGCTGCTTAATGGAGTGAGAACTTAAATAAGTACTCATACTGTAGGAAAGATAGCTACCTGAAAAATTACTTCAGAAGTCCTTTTATGGACTTGTCATGTTCCTACTGGCAGTGGCCACTCATAAATTTTGCATGAATCTTCCAGATGTCTAGTAGAAATCATTATGGAATTCCTTGGTATATGTAGGTTTGTTTTTCTTTTACTGGTTAACACTTGGGAAGGTCCTAAGGAACCTAAGTGGTATTCATGTTCTCCTTACATACCAGCAGGATACAGGAAAGTCATTGAGCTAACTGTAGAGATATATTATACAGATAATCCTACTCAAAAAGATCAAAATGGAAGATGGGAACAACATCTCTCCGTTCAATAACACTTCATTTTAGTAAGCAGACTAAAAYACCACTTCCCTCCAAATATTCTTTTAATTATACTCACTGTACAAGTTACTAAAAACCTTATATAGTAATAAGATTAATAATTTCCAAGCATGTTTGTGTCTATGTGTGCTTGTTACTGCTCAAAAGGTTGAAGGTTTTCCTCCATTATAAGTATTACACAAGAATGAAAACAAATACAGACTGGATTTTTTGCTGGTGGTGTGATTTAAGCCCAGACAGAAATTAGGCACCATGTGGACTTTCCTTCAACCCTCCTCTCTTCCCCCACCCCAGTGGAATGAGGAGGAGAATCAAAAGTAAAACTTACAGGTTCAGATAAGAATAGCTTAATAATTAAAAATAAAGTAATAATAATAATAATAATAATAATAATAATAATAATAATAATAATAATAATAATAATAATAATAATAATAATAATAATAATAATAATAATAGTGGACACAAACAAACAAGTGATGTGCCATACAATCACTCACCATCCACAGACCAATGCCAGGCCCCTCTTCCCGAATTCAGATCAGTCCCAGTTTTGGGTAACTCACCCCAGTTTATCTAATGGGTATGACATTCTGTGATGTGRAGTATGCCTTTGGCCAGTTCAGATCACTTGTTCCAGCTGTTCTTCCTCTCGGTTCTTTTGTGTGTCTTCTCACTGGAACAGCATGAGACACACACACATCGTTGTCCTTGACTTAGGATAAACACAATTTTGCAAAACCCAAAAGGCCTGTGTGTTATCAACAGTATTCTCATTCTGAATCTGAAACCCAGCACTGTATCAGCTACTGGGAAGAAATTATCTCAGCCAAGACCAAGGCAACTGGCTTTCATCTGACATAGTAGTGAGGAGATTGTGTGATGAAATGTGGCCTAAAAAAAGCTTAAAGCAAGCACTGAATGTTACAGCTTGTCTTTGAGAATTTCTGCAGAGCTGGTAACACCTCAGATGCCTGTAGAAAGTGCCTCGAGGAGGATGCCCATTGATTTCCTGTTAAAGGGTCATTTTCTAAGAGATATGTAGCAACTCCATGCRTTTCTATGATAAGGAGAGGGAAAGGAGCAGTAAAGATTCAAGATACGTTTACTAGTAGTAGTAGTAGTAGTAGTAGCAGCAGCAGCCTTCTGAAGGGGGAAAATAGACTAAATTGGCTAAGACCAAGTTCAGCATCTACTAAAAGTGATAAATACTGGCAGCGAAGTAACAGAGCGGAATCTAGCTATTGCAGGACTATGGATATACCTTTTTTTGTAAGTCTGATAGTGCTCAGTATTTTCATTAGAAACCTGGATAATGGAGAAAATCATGAGAAAACATTAAAATCACATTGGTCAGAAAGGGAACTCAGGCTCTTTGGAAGACAGCCTGAGAGTTCAGAATAGTCCTTTGCACCATAATCATCAGTTGTCTTGATACTAATGACACCACCAAACAGACAGTACTTACTAGGTAGGCAAGCAAAGGGCAACAGGATTTCTAGTGGAGGTTGATAATAAGCACTAGTAGCAATRGAAAAGCCTTTGATTTGTATGACATTATTTTCACAAGGCATTTATGAAAAGTTTAGACTTAAAATTACATCATCAAAATAAAACCAAAACATTTTGAAAATTTCCATGTCATGACAGGTTAAAGGAATTTGCTTCTGACTAGAAAACACTGAATTTTCCCATATGAGAAGTTCCTATTAATGAGCATGATCAATTGTTCATCATGTCCCATGAATGCAGTACATTGAGTATTCAGCTTAATTTACAGCAGAGAAATTTTGTATAGATCAGGGAAACGTGCGTCTTAATATAAGACTTGCTAGAACAGGCTGTTTAATAGGCTATATAGAAACAGTATAATTTCAAGATTTAAAATAAGTCACACAAGTTTCTGACATGGACAGGCTGGCTATACTTGAATTGTCTCAAAATAAGAAACTAAATAATCTTTCAAGGGGAGGCTGTTTGCCTCTGTTTTGAATTCCCACCCCCCACTCCTTTTCTATGATTTTTGTTTATAAAATTTTGCACTTAAAAGATAAAGCTTACTTTTCTGCCTAACATTGTGTATTCCACAAGCCCATGAAAATTTTTCATGTTCAAAACATCACAGCCAGTTTATCAAACAATCTGGGAACTATTAGGTTTATAAAAAATTCCCACTATCTTGCTTAACTGCTCTTGACAGAGCAGTAATAATGAAGCCAATACGCTAAACCAGGTTTCTGCTAGATCAGCTACATGCAATCACTAATGCATAGAAAGATTCTAAACAAAATTATGAAAATAAATCTTACAGTTGATAAATTGTAGAAATGGGGCAAAAAAATTACATTACTAGTATACTAAACTCATTAATAATGACCTTAGAGAAAAGGTGATGCAGAACTGTGTGAAAAATCTTTAGAAAAATATTTTGAAACCCCATAAAAACTACAGCATAAATGACATCAGCCTTTGAAATAATACCTGAGGAGGAATTATATAGCCTGAACATCATGTTGCCAGATGGTTATTGACAATATCTGAAGGACATTCAAGAAGGAACTAAGCAAGCTTTAGACCTACATACAACTCTGATTTAAACCATGGGTCATGGTAAAGTTCTTGGAGGAAAAAATGCAGACAAAGAAACTATGAGTCTTCCATAATAAAAGGAACAAAACGATTCAGCTTCTGAAAAAAAATCCCACAGTGAAGAGTTTGGACCAGAGACAATGACTTAGAAAGATTGCCTGAGATGAGGTATTAGAGCAGATCATTGTGATTACAGGAAAAGAGCGTGTCATATTCACCTGTAATCTTTAGTTGAATAGGAGCTCACCAATAAAACTGGCTGTATCAGCTTAGTCATATAATACTCAGCTGTTCTTACTAGCTAAGATGATCTATTACTGTTTTGTCCAAGAAAATACTCGTGCTGCCTCTTTTTTAAGTTTCTATTAATCAAAGAGGAAAAAAGATCATATACCTTACTAATACTTATATTTCCTATTGAGATCACAATGTTGTTTTAGCCAGATTCCAATATATTTTTAATGTGAGGGTAATAAAAAAATTTGCAATCTACTCTTCTGATGTATATAAGGATAACTTATTCCCAAGGACCTATACTAAAACTCATGTTGATAATAATAATTGCATAAAAATAGGCTGATGAATGAGAAGATAGTTGGAATGGCTGTGAGAAGGAAAAGCTGAATGAAATAATCGTTAATTCAGGGAAAACAATTTAAAAATTGCAAAAGCTAAGTAGTAAAGAGAGGTCTCAGGAGAATGCCATACTGACTATGTGAGACTCATCTCGTATTTCTAGCTAAGTTCCTTCAGGAATGAGTATTCAGATGTGTAGTCAAATGTAACGAAAGAAAGAAATAATACTCAGGTAATAGTGCTAAATATGAGGCCTATGGAAGTTAGCATTACAATAATTATATAAATAAATTGATCTCATTGTTTTTCCACACAAATTTTTCTGGTTAATACGAACTGGAATCGCCCTCTATTCTCAATCTTTTAAGTTTATCATTTAACATCACTGAAATTCAATATGTAAATGAAAATTTTTTGCCACAGGAGAAAAGTTGAAGCCAACCAAACACGGACTTAGACCTTGAGGGAAAGAAATGGAAATTTTGAGCTTCATCCTTCTATAGGGCCTTACATGTTCAAACTGCTGTATGAGCAGTCATTAGTGAAAAATGTCTCCTTTCATCGTCTCATGCTAATTACTGAAAGAAAAAGCAAAAAATTAGTAGCACTAATGGACACTGCACAAGATAGTACCCTGCCATGTATTAATTAGCACGAGAGTAGGAAAGAAAACTGTCTTTAGGAAACATCTCAGGAGTGCAAAAGGAACAGGAAGGGATAATCCTGTTTCAAAGTACTTGAAGGTAACAAAAAAAAAAGCCAAACAAAATAAGCAAATCTTAAGAAACAGCTGACTGCAATTTTTTGTGTTTTTCCTTTTTCAGATTGTCATTGTGAAAGGGGAAGTATCTTTTAAATGTTGAATCTTCATTCATTCTCATTTAGCTTGTTGCCTGTATTGAGATAAAATAGTAACTGTCTGCACCTCAATTAAGTATTATTACTAAGTAATCTTTGATTATAACCCTGTTTGTTCCCCACAGTGAGCTTGTAAATCATTCAAGTTGAGCACTGTGCCTTCCTCAGATGCCCTGCAGGGTGAAGAATGATTTCTCAAACATTTCTTGGAATCAGTCTCTTACCCTAGGCATTCTCTTACGGGAATTTTAATGTGATTTTACACTGGTTTGTTCTGTTTTAGAAGTCTGTGGCAACATTTCCTTTTTGTTTTAAACAATTTTCTTTTTCAATGAGAAATGCAAAACTTTGAAATACTTTGAAGAACAGCATCTGTTCATTTGCATGGAGAAAATTTTATTTTGTMAGTTATTTTTCATTTCACTAGTAATTGACAAGCGAGGAAAATTGAAGTATCTTCTGGCAGAAGGAAGGGAAAAAAGAATTATTATTTCTCACGTATATATAAAGTGAAAGCTATACAGTTGTTTAAAATTATACCAAAGATGCTGTATTTAAAAACTTTGAAGCAAACAACCAAAACCAAGATATGATGACGGTTCAAAACTAATTTTCTCCAGAACAGGTGTTTTCATTAAATAAAAATAGGCATTTCTGTATGTCAGACTTACGTCCCTCATGTGGCCACATGTGGAAAGTGCTGTTAAATTTTTCAATGGCATGAAAGCCTACTCCAGCAGGAAGTGGCTTTTCTCTCATTACCTCTTTGGGGTTTGAAGTCTTTATGGTATGGAATACTGCTTAAAAATGAAATTCACATCTGGTTCTGAAGTTTTTAGGCACATGAGGAAAGACAGAATATCCTAGCAAAATTCAGAGTTGATTAAGAGAAGATTGCAGCCATGTGGAAAATCATATCACCACATTTGATTTAAAAACATAGATGAGGACTTAAATAGAGTAATAATTTGATGTTGATTTACCTGCAGATCCAAGGATATCCTTGAACACTGCAAACTAATTCGAGGGACTAACACTGTATGTATTAACTAATACTGTATGTATTAGTTATGCACATTCCTTCCTAACAGATTAGTCAGAAARCTTCTTCCTTAGCAAAGAAACTTCTGGGGGTTTTTTTCCAAGAGTCTGTTACAGCCTCCTTCATATCTTTGTTAGCAAAAGGGTAAATTTTATGCCAGTTGCTCTGACACATATTTTTTCCATAAATACTTCATAATCTGTCATATAAGGGCTTCCTCACACAAATATTTTGAAAACCAAAGCAAAAGCAAACACAGAGAGTTCTCTGTAAAGCCATAATACATATCTATGATATTACACAAACAAATGATGAAAAGCAGATATCATTAATAACTGGTGTTGATCAATACCTCCATGCATTTCAAATAACTGAATTTTGGATTAATGTCTCTGTGTTTTACAATAAGTCTACAGAGTATGGAAATAGCTGGTAATTTTTTTCCCACTGTTAATTATATGTTTTTCCCAGGACAACCAAAAAATCATCTCCACCCTAGAAAAAATATGAGATTACATGGAATAAAATTACAATGGATTTAGAATTCAATATTCAGCTTTTAAGTTTACTTTATTGCACAAACCTTACACATTTTGACTTGACTAATTAAATGGGGAAAAAAGAAATTCCAGTAGGGATACTTTTCTTATTTCAGGTAGCAAATATGAAATCATATTTGAATGCAGAAGTAGAATCTCAATAAAAGCAACAACAAAAACATCAATTTGCAAGTATTTTTGCCATGTAAGTAATTGAAATTGTGAATAATTTGTGAATATATTTTATTTTGGCATACTGAAAAACTAATTATAAATTTCTAAAATCTAAGTTTTGTAAGTTTCAGTTTTCTGCCCATAAAATATACTGGTATGCTGCTCTGAATCCTCCTACTACTGTAGCTAAGTCATATTTTGCATGCAGATAAAAATACTTATTTTTCAATACTTCAGTCACTTTGCCAACAGTGAAATTTAGAGCTTGGAAGGTGGCAAAAGAAGCAAGTGAATGTATATATTTAGAGAACCCAATCTTCTTTATTTACATCATATGTAGCAGTCTCTCTTTTGTCTTATAGATACTGGTGGTATGGCAAAGCTCCAAATCATTTTCTTACCTGAAAGTGAACATAAAATTGTGTCAGTCATAAACCAGGTGAAACACTGAAGACTTTCATGGCTCATATATTCAAAGAACTGTACAATTTAACTGCCTTGTGGAGGTGTTGTTGGTTTGTTGTTCATTTGATAAAATAGATTTTTTTTCCTCTGGAATCTTCAGATTTGGTTGTTTAAAAGTATATCTAAACATATGCGCTATGAGGATATGGGCACTATTTTAAGAAGATTCAAGGGACATATTTAGGACTTCCTGTGACCATCAGTCTTACTGTCTGGAGTATTAGAAGTTGATACTTTTATATTTTGAACTTGATTTTACTTTCATTATTTCCACATTGACTTTCTTGGAATACAGCACTTATTCTATATGGAAAATTAAAAAAAAAATATCAGCTTAAAATAAATGCTAGGCATTGGTAAACAGACACAACAGAAACCATCTGAAACAACCATCACCCATAAGAAGCTGTCAGACAGAGTATATCCATTGGAAGGTAATATCAAAAAAATCCACAACATTTTTTCACAAAGCCATTGCGATTTTGCATACATCATCCTTGGTATTCCATTATCTGGAATAAAGCCAGYGGAAAAATCCATAGACCTGGAAATYTTCCATGTATTTTCCCTCACTGGAGACAGWAGCTAGCAGTGACTTTGCTCTAGTTCTGTGCTGTGCATTGTGCCAGGGTTTCTTTGCTCTGTTTATTAAGCTGGCAACACAGGCAATGCAAACTCTGGCGTTGTAATTCTGTTYGCAATCAAAATTGGTTGTTTCAATCAGAAAAGCCCAGCTGAGAAAGTGGCAGCATACTGATCATCTCTCAATAACTTCTCATCCAAATTTCCTCAGGGAATGGGAGGGAGGATGGGACTTTGATCAGAAAGCRAGTTCCTGAAGAGTTGAACCTGAAAGTAAGTTTTCACTCAGCTCATCCATGTAATCTCCCTTTAATCTGGGTGTGTGGTGGATTCAAATGCTGGACTAAAAAGCAGTGGCAGAGGAAAACTGCATGTGAGGATGCTCAAAAGAACAAGATCCTTGTTGCAATTGGGTTTCTGTGTCCTGCTACACCGTATGCARTTATGCAGAGAATTAAGACATATCTCAAGATTCACTCAAGCTAGTCTAGGCAGGAGTAGTAATTTAGATTTATAGAAAACATGTTAATAAAGATATCAGGATGTCAACTAGTCCATTCCCAAGGACAGGGTCCGTTGAGAGGGTGCAACTGGTGTACAGTACTGAACTGCAGTCTGCCCAGTATGTCAACGTCTGTTCTGATGTGAAAAGCTGAGACATAAAAGCTTAAAAAAAAAAAAAAAATCCTTCCTGCTGTTCCTACATTTTGTTCTTTCTTGAGAAGTAAAGTCCCTCATCATATTGGTAAACCTTACTGTCGCTGCAGTTCATTGTTAGTTACATCTATCCTAGGAAATTAAATCTGGCAGAAGCATGGTCTGAAGTACAGGCATGAAAGCATTTCATGCAGAGATCAGCTTGCTTTMAGGCATGGTTGCAGCTTGTGCCAAATAACCTCTGCCTGGCTCCTGTTCAAAAGATAGCACAAGTCAGAGATGCTTCCCTGTGTGCAAACAGTAAAACCCAAGGAAACATGAGGGTTTAGTCACACAGACAAACTGCTGTGCCAGGGCCCCAGAACAGGATCTGAAAGGTGTTCTTACATTAGTACAGTTATAGTCACTTAGGAAATGAGCCAAAAATCTAATAATCTAATTTTCCTTCAACTTTTCCCATCTTTAATGATCTGGGATTGATCACTTCTTACTTTTGGATCATATTTCCATAGTTACTGTTGAAGAAACAGGGATACGTCCTTGTCCCTCTACCAGCACCTATTTCTAGCATCACAGAATTCAGCAGTCACAAATTTTCAATACTTAGACCAGAAGAAAAGGAGGTTTGCAGAAGAATCTGAAGCTGGGTCCATTTTTTTAAATTCTGTACCAATAGCTGAATCTCAGGCCTGTCCTTTGTGTTACCTAACAARTGTTTACTGTATGATTCTTGCTTCATGGCATTTTATTACAAAGGTGAAGTTGCATTCATATCCCAAATGCCTTAGTGCATTCTGAAATATGTCAAATCAGTCATGTTTCCACATTCATAGCATGTTACAAACAACACAGGTCAGTTCAATGCATGAATTACATGCCAAAAAGGCACAGTGGAGTCACCACAACATGACCATAACATTGCTTCCAAAATTGACTGTAAACTGGATGCAAGCACAGGGAGACACTTATTTGTTTTTCAGGAGAAAAGAAAATTATGCATTGGGATAAGGGGATCGTGTATTACATATATTATGTGCAAGAATTACGTTACCATTTGAATCTGTTCCAAGGAATTCCATTTTACACTTGAAAAAGTCCTTTAAGTCTGCCATAGCCCCTCTGAATTTTTTATAATGTTGACTTCTTTCTACTCAATAATACACACCATAAGACACACCACCATCAAAATACAATTATATAGCATTCCTATGGCAAATGAAACAATTACTTAYATGGAAAATTAATAGTATTAGAGTAACACATTTTTTGCCATCTTCTAATACAATTTTGCTGCTGGAAATCTGCAGGGAAAGGTATCACTGTGCACTGGTGCAGCTCCTTGTGGCACAGAAAGAACTGCTCTTTGAAGCAGAAGGCTGCTATGTTAAGTGCCCACTAGGAGCCTTAACTAACATTTTCACTCAGTACTGCTTTCTTAATCTGAGATACAAATCAGATTTCTCTTCCAAGGCATTGCATGTAAAACAATAAATCAAACTGAAATATTGCTTGGCCATCCTCCAATGGGCTGCTAAATGCTAGTTCCTCCAAAAACTAGAGATCAGAATCACTATCAATGCAAGAAAAAGYATAAGCTTTGATCTGTGAGTATATTGTCTCTACCTMTCTGCATTTTATTGTCTCTACCTCTCTGCATTTTCCAGTCTTTATTACTGTCATAGCCATTTTCAAATATCTTGAAGCACTGCTGAAGAACAAGCAACAGATAAAGATGCTGAGTAATCTTAAGCTAAAACAAAAATATCATTATTTTTCAGTGACTTCAAGACATTAGTCCTTGCACAAAACCCTCTAGCAGTAACCAACCAGACTTTATGTGTGCTGATTTGGCAGCTTTGTGCCAATTTGCACTGACATCTAATGCATTACACTTGGCAAAATTTGGGGTTCATGCCAGCTCTAATGTTGAGTAGGCAAGTATACGTCCCATACAACAAACTGTTGTCAGTATTTTTGTAGGTTTTTATTACCTAGTAGCTAGGCAGCTCAGAAACTCAAACATTTACTTTRTCATTTAGGAACAGCTTTTAGATTTGCTACAGTCCCTAGCGGATTTGGGGTCTTCTAAATAGATCAAGTATTTATGATAGATAAATAAATAGTGTATTATGTCTGTGATAGATGAATTTTTCTCCCCACTAATGGTCTTCTGGCCAGTCTAGGAACTAGGGACTGCTGTTGGATGAAAAATAGATATTGCAGTATGCTGCCTGAAGGGGGTTATACCAGAGAATGAAATGAGAGAGGACCATTTCCATGGGTATTGATAAAACCACAATTTTTGCTTTTTAATATTCTAATTGTGGGAGCTTATTTGGTTTTGATTTTATTTGGATTTGAATACTAAGAACATTTTTTCTTCTTCATAGCTTTCTTACTTGCACAAAATTCTACATTCCGTAGAATATCCAAGGAAAATATTAAATTCTTTAATTAATATAATAAAGCTCCACTGCCATGGATGAAGTCACAGTAGTTGACATCAACTGAGAATCTATCACAGAAATGAGATGTGCCTAATGGTTGTGAAGTGCACTTCTTTTTGCAAATTGTGGAAGACAAAAATGTGATATTTTTAGAAGCAATATTGTAAGAGACAACTTATGCATGCATGATATTAATGGCATAAGACATTAAGCTCTGAATGATTACTTTTCCTTGCTTGCATACCAATG
Organism: Cardinalis cardinalis; assembly: GCA_014549065.1. Classification (NCBI taxonomy): domain Eukaryota; kingdom Metazoa; phylum Chordata; class Aves; order Passeriformes; family Cardinalidae; genus Cardinalis; species Cardinalis cardinalis. Next base: position 56,592 of record JACDOX010000011.1, read on the forward strand.
CTTTATTTTGTACTTAAATGATATCTCAGATGGCTATCTCTTCTTTCACTYTTTTATTTATGTAAGATGTTTTCTACTTTTTCTCTTTCACACATTTTGTTTGTCTTGTTATTTTTAGGGTCTGAACATTTATTCTGGGAATAGGTTTTGTCTGTTAGAATGAGTCATGCCCTACCTCCTTCTCTCATCSATACAGGCACACAGGCGGAACTGAAATGTCCCTTATGCCTTCAGAGCAGGAAGAGTGTCTCTAGGTAGCATGGAATTTATTTCATATAATAGAGCTTTTATCACAGGTGTGCAGTGAACAACGGCTACTTTTGATTTGTTTACAGATGAGTTTACATATTTCTTTTAAATCCCAATGGAGATAATCTCTACTAGATTCCCACTTATGACCTGCAGACTAATACAAAACTCTTGGGTTCCTTACTGTTCAGTAAAACACATTCTTATTTATTTTTATATYGTTTTCCCCTGTTTCTCATATTGTGATGTCAACATTCAGAGCATGGCTATACAGTATATTTTAGACAGTGTGTTTTATGTCTCCATTGAGAACTTATTTTTCATTTTTGTTATAACAGTGAAGTTTTTGGTATCATTGTGCATTTCCTTTGTAGGCAAGTAGCACTTCATTGAGTTACATCTTTGTAATTCMTTTAAGCAGAGGTATGTTCATGATGGTCATCAGATATGGTAATTACATTACCTGTTGCAATTAGGATAGTGATCCTTTTGCTTCCTTGATGCACACTCACGCATATGACGCATACATGCATCATACATACAGGGAAGTGGCAATTCCAAAAGAAAATTTATTGGAATATATTGGATACATTTTATAGGGAAATGTAGCTATTTTAATCAGAAACATTGCCTTTTTTAGAGATATGTTTATGGATAAAACCTCCCATTAAAACTGGAGCTATTAAGAAGAATTAGAAAGTAGGTTTCTTTGGATAACTACATCAGCATAACCACTGTAAGCATAACTTACTCTTTTTTTAAATTTCAGTCATGGCCCCAACATGTAAGATAATCTTTTCTGTTCCTCTTTCAACTCCCACACTTCACTCAATTTTTCTTCTTAAATTGGATTAGAATCTCTTGAGTAGAAGCAATTACCTTGATTCCTTAAATTCTCTGTCAAAGAAAGAAGGTCTCTGAAACACAATGAAGGAACAATCTTTAGGATTGTTTTTCCTTTGTTGTAAAATCTGCCAATCACTTTCCAGGGAGGAACTGAAAAGAAGAGGAAGAGATAAGGAGGAAAATGAAAAAATATGTCAGAAACAGTGCATGCACTTCTCTTTATATTTTACATTTTTAACTTTATGGTCAAATGTCCAAAACTATAATTATTTTAAATYGGAATAATTGTAATCTTATAGTCCTTTTACTTTGTCTGCACAGATCTTTGTGAAATAGACTCTTGAGARCATTATTCTCAGCCTGTGTAAATTGTAACAGTTCCACAGTGGGTGTATGAAGTTTGTAAACAATTATATTTTTGGACCTTMGAGTCACAGACATACACTGAAATAACAGGCATGTAGGGAAATACAGCTTGTAGACTTCTCAAATATACAGATTTGTGCAGTGATTCTAACTGAACTTGAGACTAAGTTTGCATGAATTGCATACAGAAGGATCAAGAGAGAGATGTAGAAGGCAAAGCAAATGTATAATGCATATGCAGCAGTTCAATGCACAAAAGGAATCTGATKAATACTTTATAAGCCTAATTTATAAGTGCATCCTGACTCCCTCAGTGTGCACTGTTTAAATTAAAAATTTGTACATCTTGTATGGCATTTTCAGATTGTATCAACACCTCAGAGTGCTTTGTCTCATTCCTAGTAATGGAACATGGGTTTTGTGCACATTTTTCAGAGTAAAATGAGCCCCAATACTAAGATACACAAAGAGAATGTGGCTATGCACTTTGAAAGTGTGTTGGCTCATTTCCTTCAATTCTTCTAATTGCTTAAAAATCTAATACATATGGGAATTTTTGTCAGCTTAGTTATAATGCTACTGCTAAACACTTGATGAATAGGTTGCAGATGTCACACACAGCTAATGTAGGCCAAGACAGAGTAGTTGAGTTAAAAGGACTACGTCAGTGGATGTAGGATAATTTAGACCTATACTGCCTTCTCTAATTGTTCTGCAAAGTAAGGAGAAAGATAAAGATGATTTGCTTACCCTAAGAAGTGACAGGATGAGCATCTGTCTTTATGGAAKAGTGATACTTCCAAAAGCTTAGCTTTAGAACACCTCCATTAGAAATGGCATGTTCTAAACTCAGCGTAAGTGAATTTTAAACTCCTCATCCAACAAAAAAAGGTTAAGTAGTGCCTGGAAACTTACAGGTACAAAGCCTTTAGCAGATATGATAGTAAATGAATCAGTTACGTTGATTTTCAGATAAAAAGGATTAACTCGTGTATTGAGAAGGATTCTTGTCTTCTCAAGCTGAATCATTAACTACTGTCTTCACAAATGCATAAAATGCACCAAGGTAAGGATACACAGTATCATGGACAAGTCTATAAATCTGTACATTTATCAAATGGCTGACTTTAGGTCCAGACCTGTGATGAAGGAAAAAAGGACCATGAAAGCTATGGACTATCACTGAAGGTAACTAGTGTATTTACTAAAGCACAGAACCCATCTGTTTTAATAAGAAGATATTGTGTCAGCAAGAACAACCAACAGAAGCTATCCCTTTTATGCATTGAAGAATGTATTTTCCCAGTTCTTTTCCAACTGCAACATACTATTATAATTACTTTTAGATTTAATTTCTCTAAACTTGGGCATACCAAAACCCAATTTATTTTAGCTTTCCAGTCAAATTACTTTTTAAAGCTTTCATACCTAATTTTTTTTGCTGTAAATTCTATAAATAAATTTTTATCCTAAGAAAATTTCAAACCYTGGTTATCTTTTTTGCATTATTAAAATTATGTCGTAGAGGGTTGTTTTATCCTGTTTTCCAGTGTCTACATCTTCAACCAAATTTGGCAGTATAGCCTCTTTTCTAAGGAAACACTGAAGAATTAAATGTTTCATGGGCACGATACTTTAAACTCAAGTTTATATAATTCAAATAAAATATATTTGACTGTGAATCTGTATTATTTCAGTTATATAAATCAGCAATTACACTGCTTTTTTTTCTCTTTCTTCACTTTTAAAAAATAAACAGCATTGCATTAAATGAGGGTGTGTTTACTTAGGAAATGTGATAATGGGAGCAGATATAATTATTTTAATCAATGAAGCATTGTCTGGCTAGTAGATATTTAGCTGAAGCTTTGGGCAAATCTGGGTTATCYGTCACCAGGAAGGGCAAGTCTAGTGATGGTGCCTCTAGAATGCTCTAAAAAAWAAGCAAAGTAATGCTTGTAGGCAAAGGAAATAACAAACAAGGGGCAAACGTACAGAGGTTTGGTGCCAAGCAAACACTGTGATTATGAGTATTACAGCCCTCTAAAGAGAGAAATTTGACAGTGGTCTGTGGTCATTTTATTTGTATAACACAAATACATAATCCTAGAGCAGTGAGGTGATAAAGCTCCTACAGAGCAAAGGTGCAGCCTGGGTCTTCACGCCTATGAAAACTAACTCACATGATTCCCAAAACATAGATTCAGATCTCAAATCTCTCAGCAATGAGGAWCCTGTAGCTGGTTTGGACCTATGAATATTCAAGCTGCCAATTCAAGCACCTCAAAAACTGTAGATCTTAGAAGATCCACTAGAGAAAGTTATATTTTATGTTTCTACTGCTGAGAGTAAAACCAATAATTTCTATTTCATCAAAATGTGGAGAAACATCTCTCAGCTGAATRTTTTTGAGTCCATAGCCCTTTGGAGGAAGATGACATTTTCTATGGAAATCTGTGCTACACTATTAGATTAAAATACATGAGGCAGGTACGTACTGAAGGACATAATATATGCATGATGGAATAAAAGAGAAATGTCACTGTAGCACAAAGAGGTTACCAGAGGTTATTCTCTTAAAATCTTTCAATCTGGGGGAGRTGGAGAGGGAGGCAACTTTTATATCAAAAGGTCATTTTGATCTAGCAGTCTAAAGCTATTCAGCTAGACAATCTGTTTTCCTCTCTGTGTTTGTTCCATTCTTTCAAGTCTATGTCTTTAGCACTCAAAATCATCTGGAATGAAATGTTTACTTTTGAATGTCAAATAATTGCTTTTTCYCTCTTTAATAAATATGGAGATATATACATATATATATGTATGTATATATGTATGTATATTTGCAAAAATGGGTATATTATGAAAACATGCATGTATGTAATGCATGAATATATACATTGAATCACTGAGTTGGAAAAGACCCTTGAAATCATTGAGTGAATCCAGAAATGCAAGTCCACCACTAAGTCATGTCCCTAAGTCCCACGTCTTTGAAACACCTCCAGGGGTGGCAATTCTACCACTGCCCTGGGCAGYCTGTTCCAGGGCTTGACAACCCTTTCAGTGAAGAAATTTTTTCCCAATATACAATCTAGAGCTCTCTGGCTCTAATGGAGTTTGTTTCTCTTGTGTTATCGCTTATTACCTGGGACAAGAGATTGAYCCCCCACTTCGATATGTCCTCCTTTTATGTGGTTGCAGGGAGCAATAAGGTCTCCCCTGAGCYTTCTTTTCTCTAGCCTAAAAAAGACCCAGCTTCTTTAGATGCTCCTCCTCTTAAGATTTGTGCTCCAGACTCTTCTCCACCTCTATTGCACTTTTCTGCACATGGTCCAGAGCCTCAGTAGCCTTCTTGTAGTGAGGGGCCCTAAACTGAACACAGTAGTGGAGGTGTGGCCCAGCAGMACTGAGTACAAGGGGACAATCAGTGCCCTGGTCCTGCCAACCACACTATTTCTGACACAGGCCAGGCTGCCTTTGGCCCTCTTCTCCACCTGGGCACATCTGGGTCATGTCCAGCCACTGTCAAACAGCACCCCCAGCTCCTTTTTCACTGAGCACCTTTCCAGCCACTCTTGCCCAGCCTGTAGATCTGCATGGGCTTGTTGTGACTTGGTGGAAGGACCTGGCTCTTGGCCTTGTTGAACCTCATGCAATTGGCCTCAGCCCATTGACTCATCCAGTCCAGATCCCTCTACAGAGCCTTCCTTCTCTTCAGCAGAACAACAAACATCTTGCCCAGTTTGGTGTCATCTTCAAACTGACAGAAGGTTCTCTCGAGCCCCTCATCCAGATCACTGATGAAGATGTTAGACAGAGCTGGCCCCAACACTGAGCCCTGGAGAACATTCACCACCACTCTCTGGGCCTGAGCATCCAGCCAGTATTTTACCCAGCAAAAAGCCTGTCTAAGCCATGGGCTGCCAGCTTTTCCAGAACCATGCTGTGGGAAACAGTGTCAAATGCTTTACTAAGTCTCTGTTGATGACATTTACAGCCTTCCCCTCATCTATTAAGCACATCACCCTGTTGTAGAAGGAGATCAGGTTGGTCAAGCAGGACCTGCCTGTCTTAAACCCATGCTGACTGGGGTCCCTGATCCCCTTGTTGTCCTGTACTTGCCATATGATGACACTCAGAATGATCTCTTCCATGACCTTCCCTGGCACCAAGGTCAGGCCTTTAGTTCCAGAWTCCTCCTTTCAACCCTTATTGGAGGTTGGTGTCACAGTTTTTAATGTTCACTCAACTGAGACCTRCCTGGTCAAACAGGACTCCCGGTAAATAATGGAAAATGGCTCAGTGGCACTTACACCAGCTTCCTCAGTACCTCAGGGTGGGTGGATCCCATCCAGTCCCATAGATTTCTTCGATTATGGGAGTTTCATGCTGATCCCCATCCATCTCATTCCAGCTCAGGGGCAGGGTAACCTAAGAACAATTGCTCTTACTGTTAAAGATTGAGGTAAAGAAGACATTAATTAAATCAAGCCTTTTCCTCATTCTTTGTCACTATGTTTTCCTCCATATTAATAAAAGAGGGAGATTTCCTTAGCCCTCCTTTTTTTTTTTTGATCATTTATAGAAATAGTTTTTTATTGCCTTTTACGCCAATAATGAGATTAAGTTGTAGTTAAGCTTGGGCCCTTTTAATTTTCTCCCTGTATAACCTCTCAATATCCTTGTAGTCAAGTTGCCTGCCCCTTCTTCTAAAGATCATAAAATCCCATTCTTCCCCCTAAGTACATAGATATTATTTATGCTGGGCTATGAATTATTGTTTAATTGATGCATTATTGTTTAATGTTATATTAACCTGACTAATTTGAATACAATACTGAATTTGATAATATTGAAAAACAGGAGTCCACATTCATCAAGATTTTAAATATCATTATAAATGTGCTAGACAAAATATTTTCCTTTTGTCAACAACCATTTTATGATTCTTCTAATGCATTTTTAAATTATATCTACTGTAATAGAAATAAATAAGGGGTTTGGGAGATTTTTGCTTTTAAGCAAAATAAGAAAATTATCCCTGGAGTCTTTGCCTTCCCTCCCTCTGGTCACAATTTTCAGATTTTGTTAATATACTATTAAAAGCAACAGCAAAAGGATTAATATTTTCATAGTGCATTTATGTTACTCCTTGCATGATGGGGCAGCCCTTTCATTTACCTTTTTGTTTCTTTCTCTGAACTGAGTAAATAATGGTTTGTTTTTCTCTAGGAAGGCAAAGTTGATGGTTACATTGCCACCACAGTTCTCAGCATTCTAGTGAGAAAGGGCTGTGTCTGAAATTCCTATTTAGACAAAGAAACCCCACAAAACCCAAAACTATGCAAATTCATTTGCAAGGCATTTCCCAAGAGAATATGTTTGACATATTATATCTTTCTACCTTTGGAGATTTAAAACTGAATCAAATTTGGAAAAGTGAGGTTGTATTTTATAGTGAAAATTTCACAATAGAGCCATGTGTCCCTAAAGTCCTTAAAGAATGACGGTTGTCCTGATAGCTATCTTATGGTCTCTAAAAATGATKAATTGCTTTTGAGATTTATATATCTAGTACTAAAAATGCATGAAATGTTATGTCTGGCTGTTTTTTGTTGGAAGAAAACCCTTCAGTTAGCAGACCTGGACACGATGTAAAAGGATATTGCAACTCAATGTTTAAATGGCATGAAAAATTGGAAGCATTTTTAAGCTAGGACCTAACAGCTCCTAAAGCTTGTCTTCACAAAATTACTATGGTCTTCACATCCAAACTATTTTCTGACAGACAACGAAATATTTCCCTGAATAAGGTCTCACATAAATTAAACATTAATTAAAAACAAGAACCACCATACAAAAAAACCCTAACCCAAAATCAGCCACTGATCACCAGAGAGGAGATCAGTACTGCTCCTCTGCTTCCCCTCTTGAGGAAGATGTAGACTACCACAATGGCAACGTTCCTAGTTCTGGCTCAGAAATTAACATGTCTAAAATTAATATGTCCAGACTGAGGATATTGTCTGGGTRTGTGATAAAAGCTCTTGTGCTCAACCTTGTGTTTAAGCACAGCTGTGGGAAAGAGCCACAATGCTGACATGTATTTCTATATTCTCAGTAGCCAACCCACACCTTGCTCAGGCGGRCTGGGACGGGCAGGATGAGTCCCCCGGCACTGCCTGTGTTTGTGTGAGGCCTCTATGTGTCTGTCYGCATTACCTGTGCAAGTGGCAGTTTACTGAACAATAATGTAACAGAAAATGTGATGTGCATGTGAGGTCTGCAGGCACACTCACTGCTGGCTGGAGTAGGGGACATGCCTCCTGTCTGCATRATTTGCCAATTCCAAACAAATATTGTTTTCTTCTGCACTGGAAACTCATGTCCTGTGGACTCATCCTGTATGAATACAAATGTTTTCAAAGCTGTGGCTTACCAGGACAGTTCATTTTGTGTGAAAGGACTCCGTATGTCTAGGTGGTGCTTAAATGGCTCTAGTCACTTTTGTGACTGATTGGTGCAAAATTATGTGACCTTTCTCTCTAAGATACAGTCAATAAAATATWAAGCACATGCCCAGGGAGGGGTGGTCATACCTTGGATGGGGGTTACTTTGGGATGGAGGTGTGCTTTGATATTACAAATAAGTTACAACGAACCAAGTTCATTGGAGGTGAGCAATTTCACGATGAGCAGGACATCTCCCCTGCCTGCCCTGGCTGACAGGTGCTGGGCCATTTYTCAGCTGCAAAGCACCATCGAGCTGCCCTCCCTGCAAGGATTTCAACAGGGCCTGGCCACAGTGTCTCCACTCTGCTGCCCTCTCTGTTCCATCCCCCTTGGCAGGTGCTATGGATGCAGATCTTGGGTGTGAGGAATTATCATGGCAGCTTTTGAGCATGCCAACTGCGTTCCACCCAGGGACCAGCRACTGTATTTTACCCTGTAATCCCTGTACAGTTATAACTTTTGTTAAGATGCAAATATAACTTCTCAGTTTCCTCTAATTTTATCCCCAGTTTCACACTACTAATTTAATTTTTTTTCTAAGTCTGATTTTATTATGACAAGCTTATACTAAAGAGGTTATTCTTTTTYATCTTTTTTACATATTGGCACAACATTAATTTTTGTTCCAGATGTTTCCTGAATATCCTCCACGTTTCAATACTTTTGAAAATCAACCTTGACAGTGTAGAGAACTCCTCTGACACTTCTGTTATAATTCTTTGATRAAAATTACACAGACATGATGATGGTACATCCAAGTGAGAAGGAGAGGGAGAGTTTAACATCCTTCAGAGTAACTTTAGTAATGGAAATTCCTTTATTGTGAACTATGAAGGGACTATATTATTTTGTTTCCCAAAAGAGAACAGAGATACTGAAGGAAACCTTTTACTTTGTCCACTGAGAATCATTGTGGATTCATTACATTTTATTTTATTCCATGTTCAAACACAAAGAAGCCATGCCTCAAACAGAAAAACTAACCCCATATTTTCCTTGCTTATTTGCTACCCTGGAAGCTTTGGGTCCATAACTTGGGTCAGTGTGTTGAAACAGCTTTGCCATGATGGGCATGGATGGGAGAATTTCCAGGAGGYCTCCTGATGCTCCACAGTCACATTAACCCAAGAAAACACATAGCAGGAAAAGGCACAGAAATATTAATTTCATTAAGTAGCTGAAGRGTTGAAATGACATATTACATTTTACTATGTCCTTACTTTTACATTGTGATTGGTCACATTTACACAGAATAAAAGTGAAAAAGAAGAGGAATCAAGAGTGTAAACAAAATCTACTTGATGGATATCTTAACCCTACTCCATACAGCTTAGACCTGATGTAGTTATTGCTCCCATCCACGGTGTGGAAAGATAGCTCAAAAACACTGCTTCCACTTACCCTGGCTTAATGCAGGGAAAATGATTTTTTTTCTCAGTATGTAATACTTGTTTATAATTCTGAGATGCTAACTTCTTACTGTGTTGATCAGAGGGAGTACGCTTAGTAATCCTGAGTTATTAAATTCCATATTTGAAGGGATAAAAGTGAACAAGAGRAAAAGAGGAATAAAAGAGCAGTATCTTCTCTTTGTAGATAGAATGGACAGCTAGGGCTTTATGTGTATTCTACTAAGGATCCACTTTTTTGTTTGCCATTACAGGTTTGTTTTACTTTATTTTGTCTTGATTTTAGATCTTAAACAGAAATTTTTATTTGAAAAATTTACAGCCATAATTGTAGGATTAAATAGGCAAAATATAGCATTTTGGTAGATCTGACATCTTCTTTTCAATGGTTATTAAGTTGTGGAACTACAGGTATAATATTCCTATTTTAAAAGACTAGTGGTCTTTTAAAAATAATTACAAACCCTTTACTTAAAATATAATATAATRGTATTAAAGAAAATTTCCTCAAAAAAGCTGAAATGCATCACTGATATGTTTCTAATATTTCAAATGCTATTTGCACTCTGGCTTGTAAGTTTTTAACTTTTCACAATTATACTTTTTGTTTGTGTTTTGTGATTAATTCCATCTGCAAAGCTCACGTCTACTGATTGTTTATGTCTGTAATCAGCTGTGCAATCAGACATCTAAAGGAGTTGAATAACTCAACTAGTTTGCATGCATTTCCAAAATCCCCAGCAGGTATGGGCCGGGGGGAGTACCATCCTATCATCAGTGAATGATAATTGAAGATTTCTCACCTCTGTGTTGGACTCTAGAAAGAGGTAAGGCTTTGCAGGGGTGATGATTCTTGCTCCAAGCACTTTGCATACACAGCCAGTTCTGCATTGCTGGTGCAAGGTGCTCTGGGCACTGAAGGTGGCTCCTGACACCAAAGGGGATTCAGTGAGCTCTGAATTGCCATCTGGCCACTCTGCAACAGTCACATGGTCACTGTTCATATTCACATTTTGCTCATGGTCAGTTATACCTTTTTTGTATCTTTCCCTTGGGATAACATGATTAATGTCAGSTACTTTATATCATAGAAGCTCTCATAGCTTACAACACTTTAGTTTTTAATTCTGAATGTACAAGGTAAATGTGGYCCATGCAGTGGGTTGGCTTTACATTTCAGGAATCACAGTGAATTAGCTTTAATCTTTAACATCAAAAGGGATTTTTGTTCAAATCACTAGTGATAACTGCCAGCATGCTGCTCTGTAAACTGAGAAATATGAGGATAAGATTCACTGTAAAACAAAGATCTAGGTGGTGTTTCCCCATCAAAATACTTGATAAGGTGATAAATTTTACCTTTTGACAAATAAATCTCAGGTTGCTTTTAATTTAATTAGTAGAATGCACATTTTCCCTCTTCATTTTTGAAGTAGCTTATGTTTTCTCTGGGTATCTTTTAGGTCAGAGTCTGTTATCAAAGATGAGGATTCTACCTAATTAATAAATCCAAACAACCACGGGAACTTGGAGTTCTTGAACTTTTTGGTTTTGAATGGATTATATAAAATTTTATCAGACATTTCTTCAGATATTTTACTCTTAAGAAGAAAAGTTACTAAGCAAAACAGTTAAGAACAACAGATTTTTGCTTTTTCTATGGGTATAAACTCCCACTATTAAAATAATATTAATTTGGCAAGAACAGTTGAATTTTTTTGGTTATCAAGGCAAATGACATTAATTCAGATGTATAGCCGTACATTTGGAGACAGCATTTATCTTATTTCTTTTTTAYATAAACCTAACAGAACTTAAAAATGCCATTCCGACAATGACGACACAGCCATGAAACCCAGCAAGGAAGATGGTATTTAATCACCAGTATTAAAGTCATATATGTGTTGATKAACTCTTATCTTCAAAGATGAACTYGTATGAAGCATAGTGTTCAATCTTGCCAAATATATTAATTTATTGTTAGGAATTTAAACATATATTAATCCTTGGATTTAACTTGAAACACATTCTRAGACCAAATGTTTATACCTGGCAGGGGGTTGGGAAGAGGAAAGTGACAGGGGACAGAGAGATGGGCTAAAAGGAGATTGCCTGCCTATACTTGTGTGATGTATAGCCCATTTAACAGAGGATTTTATGAGCTTCAATTACCCATGCCTCTCATGAGAGATATTTTTCCCTTCATTCTAGCCATCCTACTCAAAGAAAAAAGTGGCACACTTTTAGTYTTATCACTGCCACCAAAACAGGTAGGAAGATGCTATATTTATGTTATAAATCGTTATAGTCTGCAGTATTTTTAAAATTTTTCTATAGAATTGTTCACATCAATTAATTGCTGATGAACTTTACCCAGCCTGATGGCACAAAGTGGATTGGCTATTCAGCTATATAACAAATTCACTGCACAGAACTAATGAAAGTCTTCCAGCAAATCACAACCCTCCTAAAGCCAGATTTTTTCTCRTCTCCAATGGTAATTTGTCCTTATCAAGGTCTTAGAAACAGCACATCTGGGAAAATAATTTTATTCTGTCCTGATACTAAACAAGACAGGGTTAATTTTTGCAGTATCCAGGAGGGGGCATGRCTGAGATCCACCTCCTGTTATTGCTGGGGGCAGGAGGAAGGAATTCTGTCTTCGAGGGAGAAGGCATTTTCTTCCGGTCAGAAAATGTGGCAGAGGGAGACATCCAACACTGTCTATTATCAGGGAGTTTTTCTGTGTGAATAATTCATTTTCTTATACCATTTGTTATTAATATTGTTGCTGTTCCKGTTTGTTTTCTTGTCTCATTGCAGTTGCCAGGAAATTWTTCTTATCTCAACTCATGATCTTTGCTTTTTGTRCCTCTAGTTCTTGTCTCCCACCCTCTGAAGGAGAAAGGGAAGGAAAAACTGGGTGGAGTGAGTAGTACTATGAGTTTAGTGGGAGCACTAAATTGCAGAATACCATTCCTAAACCATGACCACTTGCACATCTCTGAAGTTACTATTTTGTTTGGCAGTTTCTTAACTCTGATAATCAAACACCAAAAATGMACCAAACAGCAACAAAAAACAAAAACAAAGAAAACCAAACCACCCACAAAACCATAAAAAACCAACTAATATTCCTATAAAAATACATTTTAATAACAACAGGTTTAAGGGGAAGAAAAGTATAAGCAAAAACGTTCATAAAGTAATGAATTACGAATGTAGGGTATTGCAACAGTGTAAAAATAACAGGCAGACTAGAATCAATAACTGTGAGGGCTCCCAAAGGGTGGTCTCAGTCACCTTTGTAAGAACACATCTCAGATACCCAGTATGCAATCCCTCCCATACAGGCAGTCCTAAATATGGAATTCAATTTTTGGTATGCTAAATAGATCAATTAGAAGCAGACACAATAGAATTAGAGATTATTTACAGATTAGTAACATTGGGTACTGATACTATCACAGCAGCTTAGAGGTAGAGATACCTTTAAATCTTAGTCCACAACTGAAGTAAATGTTAATGCAGTCAGCTTGATCTGCAAAGGATGCTTCATGTTGGGTGCTGCTATTTCCTAAACATCAGTCCAGGTAGTCTACACCTGGAAGTGTCACCAACACTATCACTGGAAAAGGAAATGTAAACCTCCCCATGAGCTACTCATACTAAGTGTTTAGTCCTTTAAGCAGTGTCTCTTTAAAGMAGAATTTATTTTGATAATTCCATTTTCTGGGGAAGGTTGGTAACCTAAGTATCACAGAATCACAAAATGACTAGGTTGGAAGAGATCTTCAAGGTCATCAAGTCCAACCCATGCCCTAAAACCTAAATTAACCATGGCACCAAGTGCCACATCCAGTCTTTTTAAGCACATCCAGGGATGGTGATTCCACCACCTGCATGAGCAGACAATTCCAGTACTTTATCACTCTTTCCATAATAAACTTTTCCCTAATATCCAACCTCTATTTCCCTTGGTGCAGCTTGAGACTGTGTCCTCTTGTTCTGTCAGCTACTGCTTGGAGAAAGAGACCAGCCCCCACCTGACTACAGCCACCTTTCAGACAGCTGTAGAGAGTGATAAGGTCACCCCTGAGTCTCCTTTTCTCCAGGCTAAACACCCTCAGCTCCCTCAGTTGTTCCTCACAGGGTTTGTGTTCCAAGCCCCTCTCCAGCCTCGCTGCCTCCTCTGGATKCGCTCCAGCCTCTCAACGTCCCCGCGAACTGAGGGGCCAGACCTGGACACAGCTCTCGAGGCRTGGCCTCACCAGTGCTGAGGACATGGGAAGAATGACCTCCCTGCTCCTGTGGCCACACTATTCCTGATCCAGGCCAGGATGCCCTYKGCCYTCTTGGCCATCAGGGCTCACTGCTGGCTCATGTTCAGTTGGCTGTTGACCAGTACCCCCAGGTCCCTTTCTGCCTGGGCATTGTCCAGCCACAGCGTCCCCAGCCTGTAACACTGCAGGGGGCTATTGTGGCCAAAATGCAGTAAATAGTAAAAGTAAATATCATTGAGAGATATCCAGATTTTTAAAAGTTTGGATGAAGAAGAGCCAAACAGATCTTATAATCC
>JACDOX010000011.1:70769-138305 GCA_014549065.1 Cardinalis cardinalis
CCTCCCTCCCTCCCTCCCTCCCTCTTTGCAAAATTTCACACAGGTGTGAACTTCACTAAAGATGCAGCATTCTCTGCTGAGGTTATAAGGGGTATTAATTTCCTATCAGATACAGAATTGGCTTTAAGAAGAGCACAGATGACAGCTGTGCACCAGCTCCCCTCACGTAGATGTCAAAAAGTTCCTTCATACAGAAGAGGTTTGCAACCTGTTCCTGAAATGATTGAGTCTTATAGTCAGCACTGAAAGGACCTGTGCCCTGTAGGCAATTTCACAAAACAAGTTCCTTCAACCAACAGAAATAACAATTATTTGATGAATGGAATGTATTTAGGACACATGAAATGTATTTAGGACACTTGGAAAGTGTTTAGGACAAACCAGACAAAAAATTTAATTTCAAACATGGATTTCAGTCACATATGTACTCCACAACATTGATAAAATCATTACTAGAGTTATATAAAATAGGTTAAGGATATATGACAGGATGAAATTACATGAGTAATAAATATCCTTGCAGTAAGATTTGCTTTAAAGAGGGGAAAAATCCACCATGTTTTTTCTTCTAATATTTCACCAAAACCAAAAAATCAGTTATCTAATATGTTTGGTTTGAAAAAACCAAATTTTTTTGCAATGTTTCAGATGCAGCCATCTGAAATAAGAACAATGTTGAGGGCTATAATGGATCAGTTTACAAGGCTGCAGTCATGGGCCTCCAGGAAATCCATTTTGACTTAATCAGCTTTCCAATTTTTGAGGTAAAATGTAGCAGTTCTGGATCATATCCAAGAATGAGGACACAGTAATAAAAAAAGATTCAATACATTTTGCATAGTCTTCACAATATTAAATCAAGATGGAATTTTAGCAAGAATTAAYACTCATTTTCCCTCATGTTACCCATTCCTCCCCAATTTTTGGGTACTGTAAYGAAAACTCTTCTGTCTCTATTTAAAAACAGCTTATGATATCCTTGTCTCTGCAGATATTATGCACCAAGTTAACTTAAATATTAAATATTTCTATGTCACAAAAACTAGTGTYTGATGAAATCACATTCTGCTACAGCAAAAAGACACTTCTCAAGGTGCAGCACTATTGAATCCCTTTCAGCATTTTCTAAAAAGGGAAAACATTCCCTAGTGTAGCACTTACCTTCTCTTTCTTCAGCACCACTACCACGGTCCAGTGCTTGACCATGTCTCAGCTGATTAACTCAGGAGCATGAGAAGCAGCAGCTGAGATAACCACTGAGAACAGCAGCTGTTCTGGTATGTCACAAAGTCACTTCTCTGTACTTCTGGCAAAGTGCACAGAGATTTTTCTGCAAGTTAATCCTAACTGCATTTCACATATTTTTTTTTACCTCTAAAGTTCATGTACAATAGGTAAAACTGAGAACAGAGATAAAACTTGTGCATTWCTGAATTTGTTTGGTTAACAGCTAGAATGACTCCTCTCATTTTCATGGTCTCAGGCAGAGAATCAGAGGAGGCCCAGAATGATTAATCTGTGTGTGTCTTTCTCTACACGTTTCTACCTACACTACCTTCGAATAAAGTCATTGGAAATAAAAGTATTTTGTAGAAATACCATATTTACATTCTTCCCCAAACAAGCTGCATTATTTTGTGAGGAGCTGGYGGCAAGCATATTTTTCTATCAGTTGTAGGTCTGTGTGATCTACCAAACACTTCCTTTTCACAAAAAGTAAGAYGGTTATCTGGGCAAAGAACCTCTAGTTTGAAATTCCTAATGTTTTTTATTTTATCACATTGGAATGTAAGATGGCAGTWATAGCTGCAGCCATACAGTGATTTGGATTGCATTCTGTTACTACTAGACACATTGCCCACACTCTAGGTATGTAGGTAGAAGTCATTAATTAAATTACTTGCAAGACATCGAGATGATACAGTGGGAACTGCATTGTCAAATTTACAGGAAACTTTATTAACCTTGATTATCCAGCTTCCAAAGTTCTCTAAATGAGGAAAAGTTGTCTGTCAAAGAGTAGTCAGTAAGACCACCATAATACACTTTACTCAAGTAACCATGATAGCATGGATGAAATGCAGTCAAAGCCAATATCCTCTTCCATGGGCAAATTGCTCTAGTTGGCGTGGGGGGTGACTCTTTATCTGTAGAAACCTGTTTCCTAACAGAGTGCCTTTGCATTTGTTTTTTAGTTGAGTTTTGCTTCCATTAATGCAAAACATTTTTTGTCATAGTTACTGCTTTTACAGTTTTGCTAAGGACAAGGCTTTACTGTTTCTCTTCTTTCATTTCATTGGAGTGCTAGGTCCTAGATGGTTTATACCATGGGTCAAGTCCTGGTCTCCAGCTCCTTTCTTCTACCATTCTGTTCTTCTCCACTAAATAATGCCCTTTCTGCTATTTTTTGAATCACAGGAACTTTGGATACTAACAATGATCCTGTAATGTTTTATTTCATATTCCAGTTTCACATTGGAGAAATTCTGGGGAAAGAGCCATAAAGAGAGAAGCGAGAGTTGGAGTGCTCTCTCTTTCTGTGGAAGCTTGTTTTAATCACCAGAGTGAGCCAGCACCTAACATTTTGAATATGATGGCTTGGAGCCCATAAATCAGAGGGCTGAAGAGCAGAAGAGACCAACAGACTTTCTTATGCTGCCCCCTGCCTTCTAGTATACACATTTTTTTTTTTTTTTACACTGAGCTACCTGGTTTAAACACAGCCACTGGCATGTGTAGTGAGCCCTCCTGCTGGAATTGGCTTCCYTGGCTCTTGAAGTTCTGGAAGCGGTTTAGTTTGAATCCTTGCCCGTCTTCTGTCCTTCATTGTAATATGGTAATTAGACCCACAACTTTGACCTATTGGCCAAAGGGAAGATTAACATAAAGTGTTGGTGAGAGTCATGTTTCCCTTGAGACAGAGAAGTGTTCTGAGAGAACTTCTTTTCCTCCATTCCACTCTTTCCATTTATTTCCATTAGTTTTACAAAAAAAGCAGTCCTACCTTCTCAGTGCCAGTAAATTCAGTGAAGATACAAATTGGTTAAACTAGGAACAAATGTATGGAAACAAATAATTTGGGAAAAAAGGAGTTGCTATATTTTTTGTTGTTTAAAATTATTCGAATATTAAAAAAAATTAGTAACAAATTTCTGATATGGCCCATGGAATTTTGGAATTTACTGCCTAGCTAGTGTTTTTGGTATCTAAATTTATCTCGATTAAAAAAAAAAAATCAGATTTCTGCATGGATAACCAGTATCTAGAGCTAGGAAGAATGCAGCAAATTTCAAGCTTCATTCTCTATTTGTTAAAGACACATATGAATTTTAAAGTAGTAGAAAATAATTGCATTTTTTCTTCTCATGAATTTTCTTACATTTCTTTTTTCTAATTTGGATTCTACTGAAGACATTTTTTGGAATATATGCAACATGAGCGATTCTGGGCAGAGGTTTCTTTGGATTAAGTATAAAATTCTTGAGAAAGATATCCAATCCAAATGAGAAACGAATATCTGAGCTTTTTCTGATCTTTATTTGTAGAAGGCAAATGCCAAGCTTCATAGAAGTCAGACTGCATTTTAAAATTAATCCTGTTCCAAGGCAATGAATTTTTATTCAATGAAACCCCATTTATGTAGATCTTTTCAACCTGGAAATTCTACCAAAATTAATCCTGTTGAAGTTCCAGTAAATCCTAATTCACTTGTGAGGTAGAAAGGAGTTTAAGTTTCAGTACAACAGTTTATACATAACAAAGTTGTCTTTTTTTTTCTTTTCTTTTTAAATTTATTCTCATGACTGAATTTAGCTCCATCTTGCTGCACTGATCCTATTTTCCAATGGCAAAAACTTGGTCATGAATTTCTGCATTTATTTTCTGGAGGCTGGTATCCTTCTCAGGATATGCCTGAAGCACATGTTCTATATTAAGCCAAATAAAATTAAATGTATCCTTAAAATTAAGCTGGTGCTTATTCTTTGCTTAATAAAAATTAATTAAGCATGTGTTAATTATTTACTGGGATTGAAGTCTGCTTGCTGAGTTAGAGGATAGACTTTTTGGATTAGTTTTTAACAGTCCTCGTCATAAAAACACAGATGGAGCATTCAAATGTCCTGATTGCTCACATGTTCTCATGATCTGTAGCCAGGATCTGGTATGGATTTTTTTCAGTTCAGTCAGAACAGGACTTCATCTGGAAAGCAGCAGATGGAAGGAAGGGAGGGGATCCAAGTTTTTAATCCTTTTTTCCTTTTTTTATTTTCTGAACAGATGTTGTTGAGATGATCGAGCTACAGAGCCACAAATCCAACCAAAAACTGGGTAAAGAAATATATACAAACATATGTTGATACTTGGTACATGGTTAATCAGGCAGGCTACAGTCATCTACTGCTGACATGAATATCTCCCTCCCACATAATGGAGAGGACAGGATTTTTAGGGCTATTGTAGAAGAAGGATTTAATTTTGTGTGCTGTTTTGATTTTYATTCAGTCAAGAGAAAAGCTAACAACAACAGTCAAAATTACTTTAGTAACAGTTAAATGGTTCAGCACAGGACCAGGAAGTTGGTAAACAACAAGCTGAAAATTATGTGGAAGAAATTYWACTAGAATGATAGGAAGGTTATGGMATATGGCTCAGGTTCACAGACTTCAGTTTGGGGCCATAATTTCACTGACAACTGTAAGGTGGGATACTAAATAAATGGAAAAATAATTGTATACAATAGGATTTACTGATGAGTTAAGGAGCAGTATTTTTCTGATTAGTAATTTTCATAAAAATAAGGCTGTTACATTAGAACTATGTGGATCTTGCCATGGTGGTTTTGATGAAGTAATTCTGATTTTGTCAGTGATATATTTATTGCATCTACATCTTTAAAACCAAAATTCATTACTTCAATGACAATTCCTTCAAAGTAAAGTATAAATGAGACATCTCACTTTATTTTTTTGCAAAACTTACCAGTTAAATTAAATATATGCAAAACTTTGAAAAAGTTACTAATTACAGCTTATTAAAGCTTCTTCTACATAGTAACTTCCTTGTTGAAATTCAGTAATTATGAAGGGGATCCCAACAGGCACCTGTTTTACACTTGAAAGCTCAGAATTATTGCTCTACAGTAAAACATTGTGCTGTGCAACATAAGTCAAAGGAGGAATTGTACAGCAATAGTTCTGTTATCTTGTCTGAGAAGATCAGAAATGGAGTTCAGGTTGGATGGGACAGGTTGCTGTCACTATACAAACAGTTATGACTGCAATATCCATGGCCAAAAAAACAACATAATATGGACAATACTTACACTAAATCAATATTTACTCTTTTTTGAAAAAATGCCTCCAGATCCTTAGAATGGAAAGCATTTAACTGCAAAGAATTATACTGCATGTATAAAAAGATTCTGGTATAATCTAGGTCATATCTGACTGACCGTTTAGAATAAAATGTCCTTAATTTCCTGAGGTATAGACAGACAACTATAAAAGAAAAACAGTCTACATAAAAGATGTAAAATTKTGAGGTTTTTATAAACACAGAAGGAAGAAAATCACCATGAATACTGAAGAGTCCATAACTCATTAATTTCTGTTCCTGACAAAACACCCTTAAAGCTGAAACAGTTAAACATCAGGAATGCGTAGAAAAAGTTCTGGGACAAAGATCATATAAAAACATATAATATTAAAAAAACCCAAGATCAGAGCAGCCTTCTCATAATACATGGAAATTACCAGATTTGACATATTTCAGGCCTCTTGTCTTTATAGAGTTTGGTATTTTACCAAGACTGTGAAGTACCTCATGGATACTCATTAGAAATGAGGGATTTATGTGCTGGATACAATAATTAATTATATAAAACTGTCATAAAGGTACATGAATACTACAGCTTTCTTTAGACAAGGTAAAAGACATTGCTTCCTTCATGTCATACATGAAATTGTGGACTCCACCAAAACCTGTATAGACATAGGCATTTTAGAAAGAGGCCCTTACCCTTGTACTGACAAGATAACAGAATGAGACAGAAGTAAGAAGGACAGCTGACAACATAAACATTTAATGGAAATTATGGTAGCCAGAAAAAKAAATTTTAAGTATTTATCTAAACCAAATCTGCAATTCCTGCATTTTAAAGATATATAGTAAAACTCTGCAGGAAAATTGGTGAAAAAAAGGACTCAAGGACAAGGAAGGAATGGAAACTAAGGACAGCCTACAGAAAGCTATTAGCATAAAGGAGTTAGGGCCATAACTTTTTCAGAATTGAAGCACAGAGATGCACTTATTTCACAAGAATGAAAGAGAAGGCTACATGACACACGGACTATAAGAAGGATATAAGGAAATGAAAGAAACAAGATGCAAAGCATTTTGGCTCAATTCTAAGATCAAATGAACTTGTTTAGCTCCTAGCAGGTGATCAAAATATCAGAAAAGATAATGACAGAATTACAGAATAATGGAGGTTTTGAAGGATGTCTGGAAGTCATCTCATTCAATCTCTAAGAAGAAAACAAAAAAACACAGAATGTACAACAGAATCCCTGTTGCAAAAAAATGGGGAAAAAAAAAAAGAAAAAAGATAACACAATACAAGTGGAATAGATGGGTAAGCATGGTGATGCTTTAAGATTTTAGCCTTTATATTTTTCAAATGCTGTGCTGCATTAGTGCATAACTCTAAACTTCAGATAAAGTGTTAACTACTGTCTTCACAGTGTGGTTAAACAAAACAATTCCTCTGGGCCTGGAGCCCAAGGACATCGTACAATTCCTCTGGGCCTGGAACCCAAGGACATCGTACAGCCAGAGGCCCCAAAAAGTATAAACAAAAAAGTGAGT
The DNA here is from genome assembly GCA_014549065.1 of Cardinalis cardinalis. Lineage (NCBI taxonomy): Eukaryota > Metazoa > Chordata > Aves > Passeriformes > Cardinalidae > Cardinalis > Cardinalis cardinalis. The sequence continues at coordinate 77,637 of JACDOX010000011.1, forward strand.
TGGGGGGTTGGGGACTGTGGGGAGGAGGGGGCAGGGAGAGTGAGCTGTGGGAATATGAATTCATTACCTGAAGCTGGAATTGGACAATTAACCTCTGATATGCAAATAGACCAAACTTATATTTGTCTGTGACCATTGTCCATCTTGGAKGTAGCCTCTGTCAGGCTTTTGACTGCCCAAGGTTTATCTATCGAAGGCCTTTAATAAATACCCACTTTATTCTCTTAACTTTGTCTAGCTCTGTTCTAGGTAGCTACTCCAAGGCACCAATGGGATGAGGAAAAGAATAAACATATTGATAGCAATAATGGTGTTAAAAATGTTTTAATGGGATAAAAGGCAATCCAGAACATGTTTCTGATTAAGATGTAAACAGTAAGTAATTCAAGTGGAACCAGAACAAGAAGCTTCCAATGCAGTTACAATAAATTGTATAGTTCCATAATATTCCAAGAAAACATTATGATGTGAATAGAACAAGGCTGGATTAACTTAACAGAAAGATGCTGCTTTAATATTGCATTTATCAAAAGGACAAATCATAAACCTTCCAGACAATTTATCAAAGGTAATGTGTAAAAGACTGAATGTTAACAGGATTTTTGCACTTAGTTTTGAGGAAGAAAGTAGAAGATGAAAAACAATCATAAAACTGAAATAAAATTTCATTTTGCTTTAAATTCATCTCCAGCCAAGAACACGTTCATAGGCATTAGGCATCAATCATATGCTGGTAAACCAAACAGTTCTGGTTTGAAATCTTCCATGGACTTCAGCACCAGTGTTGCCTCCTTTTTAAAATCTGCACCTAAATTTTCATCTGGAATCATGACCACTTGCATTCCTGCTGCCCGGGCTCCTTTGACTCCCTGTGGTGAATCTTCAAACACAAGACACTGAAAAACAAGGTGAGGAGAAAAAAATAATTATAATGTTACTATGAACTTCTAATAGCTTGTTTTAAAAGAGAGAATGATTCTGAATGAAACTTAGTAGGAAAAGTAAATTTCCTTCTTGTCTTAGACACCCCTAATTAGAAGAGCAAACCTCTTAGTTTGAACATCTGCATGGTAATTAACCTTTAATTAATTTCAATTCAAAAAACATCAATACACTTACTTAAATCCCAGAAAGTGGTTATCCAGATGTTCCTAAGTGCTTTAATAGGGACGTGTTTAATCACAAGCTTAAAGCAAAATTAAGCAAGTGCCTAAATAAGCAGGCAATTTAACTTTTCCAAACCAACTCTAAAACCTGCAAAATGGCAAAAGCAGTGCTTTCACTCATAGGTATAGCATTTCCTACACGCACCAGGTATGGGGAGCACTGAATTACCTAGGTCAACAGTAGAACTTTGGATGAGTGGAGATAGACACTACTTATCAGAAGAGTGCTGTCRAAGTCATACTCTATTTATTTAATTCGTCCAATTCAACAATGAGAAAGAAAACAAGCAACTATATTGGAAAGTTACATTTAGAGAAGAAAGAGTTTAGTCAGGTAGAACTTCCATGCCTTACAATAGTCACAATCATTCCAGACTGCAGTTTGGAAGCAAAGCTAAAATTTTTATAAACAATCACATGTTATTTATGTGGATTTTGTAATTTAATGTTGGAATATTGAATAATAAACAAATAAGATAAACATATAAAAATCATACRATCTGAAATTTATATAATGAAAGATAATGTTCTGGAGATTATTCCAGAATTTATATAATGAACCATCTCTTTCTGCTTCTTTCTGTCCATGACCTGCAAATTCAGTTTGGATTTTTGGTCATGGATAACCCAAAGCAACTTTTGGCATCCAAGGACCTGAAAAATTCTGACCGATACCAACACATGGCTTCTAACACTTCTCCAATTCAAACTGCATTTATTATCAATATTTGCACTGCTACTATTACTAATGCCGAAACCACTGCGACAAGTAATTTTAGCAATTGAAAACAGATGTTGGTATGGTTAGGGCAATTTTCCTCACATCTAGTAATCAATGCTCTCAGGCACATGGTGTGATTCCTGAGCCTGTCCTGTGCAGGGCCAGGATCTGAACCTTGATGATCCCTGTGAATCCTTTCAAACTCAGAATATTCTATGATTATATGAACATAAAACATCATACTGCACCTTTTAGGTTCTGAAACACAACGATTTCACTGCAGAACATAAAGGACGCACAGCGTTTGTTCTGGCTTTGCTCTAAGGAAACCAAGTTGCAACTTGCAAGAGCTTTATTACATTCAAAGAAAAAATTTTGCAAGATGTATCAAATGTCTGCCCTATATACACCTATCTATGGTATATATGGGACTGTGGAAGATATATATGGACTGAGGAAGCAGAAAAATGAAAGAAACCTCTCTTGATTTCCTTTCTTTTTAAAATATTGATTCTTGCCTTTCAACATATCAGCAACAACTTGGAGTTTGTGGAGTGAAAAGGTGCTTTCTACCTTGCATGTAATAAAGTAAAACCTAATTAATAATTTTAAGTGAGCCAAAGGAACCATACCAGTTTTCTGTGCTCATTTCTTTCATACAGTCACTGCATTCCTGTTTGAACAATTGGTACTTTCAAAAGTTGATCATTATCACTAACTACAAAAATGTAACCAGCTGATCCTAGAAAGCTTCGTACATTTGCTATTGGAATGGAAGCATGGCTATGCCTATGGGTTTTGTTCTTAACAATACCTTAGTTCATGACCTTAAGCACTCTGAGGACAATAAATGAAACTCTGACAGGCTTTGCTTTTTGAAGAATAAGCTTAAATGTTGCACAGAAGAGCATTATCAAGGCCTTTCAGAAACCTTTTGTGATCCAGCTCATACAATGTACTTCACTGCTCTGCCTTGAAAGATCTAACTGGCTTCCACGATGTCACTGAGCTTACTGTATGAGAGGAGCCAATGATTATGGAAGGCAATATGCATAATGAAAAGCTTAACTAATTCCATGGAACTAGACACAATTAAAACTCGTAATTACCAAAGAAACCAGGCAAATGACCCATAATTACAGTGTCTTGCATGTTACAGGAAATAAGCGTACTAGGTCTTCCTTAAGTCTTTCTTTTTACTGAAACTTATTGTCAACAGCACAGTCACATTTTTAATGGATGACAAAAGGTTTACAGAGGTTCACACATGAAATGGATTTATTAATACATAGAGATGTTATAAACTCTTCACTCTCACTGGGCCCTGGACCACCCACACACTAAATTTAGAGATATGAAAGCAGCCAAGTTCTTTTCCATTTTGCATAAGTATTGCAACATCAGCATCACTCCAACTGGAGACAGATGAGATTTATAGAGACTTCAGCTGAGATTCTGGCTGCTTCTGTGCATTATTTCTAAAACTTGTGTCATTGATCAATACTACTCCTATGAGATCTCTCAAAAGGTCATACTAATACAGGACAGTTCTCACTTTGGAATGAACTAAATGCTTAAAAAAGTATAGCAAAGTATATTAATTCATATTTCACTCTATGAATCTAGAAAAAAAATTAATCATATAACCAGAGGAAGAAGTAATATTACTGCAGCACCTCATTACTTCATCCTCCTACATTAAATGCAAGAATATAAGAAAAGAGTGTTAGTTAGGCTCTTGGTATATGTACAGCAGGCCCTCTCTACCCTATATACTGCAAAAGCCTGGATGGAATAATTATGTGACTAACAGGGATACCCATAAGTGTTACTGCAGTTAGTGATAATCAAGAAGGCTGGAAGGATAAAAGATTAAAATCAGTTCTAAAATTAAGATTTAGGAACACCTGTGAATAAAATATATTTGCATAGGGATTGCTTATCTAACAAGTATCCTTGACCACATATGACACTACTATATCAGCTCTAAAACAGACTGAAGGATGAGACTAAAGAGGCCATGACTTATACGTACAGAATTCATCTGCAAGTTTAACACTACCATCTATTGTTCTATAAGGAAAGAATGAAAATAAAGTTTTCATCACCTGTCACAAATGACACAGAAACATTTGGTATCAAAATGTGACATATTATGCTTTGGGCTTCTTATGGATTACATCTCATAGTCTGTAACTTCTTCATTTTTAATTGATGTTTTTCTCCTTCCTAATCTAATCAACTGGTCAAAAGCATGACGGATGATTTGGAAAATTTGCACTGTAGAAATATGTGGTACCCATATACATTAATTTATGTATTTATGCCCAATAAAGTCTTCTATAAATGTTTAAGGCCTAATTTAAATTTCATTCTATCTCTAAAAAAAGCCCCAAGACAGGCTGCAGGAAGTAATTCACCAAGTATTGAATGTCAGATCACATGGATATCAGAAAGACAGTTGATTTCTGTAAACCAAGAGGTGCTCAGGCCTTCCATTTCCAYAGATAACTTGCTGACTGTTCATTGCCAGAAATGTTTTTACTATTTTCTTTGTGAAAAACTAGCCCATATTACATGGTTACAATTCAAAACTAAATAGCATCTAAGAAGTAACTTTACAGTCTGAAAGGTATTACTATTGCAATCACAGTTTGTGGTTTGTTGAACTTTGTAATTTTTTCTTGCTCAATTTTTTTTTTASATTTTCAAAATAATTCCAGTACTAACCAACTGTGTTAGTCATGTGAGTGACCCAGAAATTTTTAAGAACCATAATATAATTCAGAATACAACACAGATCCATCCATATCCCATACAAAATATTGAGATGCTTWGAAGGGGCTGTTTGTCATTTATGGGAGATGGTGGAAACTCACAAAAAGGGAGAGGAAACAACAATTTTAACATCATAACACAGATGCTGRGCAATTTTTTAGCTCAACTTATATTTTCTTTTGTTTTCACTTTCCAGATACCTGGGAATAAGAGGTAAATATATTTCTGGGTGACCCATTTACCATCAGAGTTACTTAAACATTATTGAATTAATCCATTTTAAGCAGCTGCATTATTTGCAGTCTTGGTCTCCTACTGTGTTAATTCTCTGATGAATTAAGAAAAAACAATAATGAAATAATGTACTWAATGTTTCTCTTCTAATATTTGGACTTACACTCCTTCCAGAAATAGTTGGGAAAAATTCCAATGGTGAATACAATAATAAATTACATTTCATTTTATTTTAAAGACGTGCCAATTTGACCAGCCAGGGATAACAGAATCATAATAAATATGCTGTTAAGAAAGTAATGCAGCTTACAGCCCCACAACTTAGCTCCATTAAGGAAAATGAGGAGTAAGCCAAGAATGTTTTTAAATGCTATAACAAATGAATAAACTGGAAACTAAAAATCAACGTAATTAAGCACCAGAATATTCAGAATACTAACTACAGCCACCATTCTTTATGAGTCAATGATTCATATTAAGAACTGTTTGGAAATTATATGCTTTTTAATTCAGATTTTTACTAGCTCACTACTAAGAGCATGTTGCAGACCATTTTAAGAATCAAATTACTTACCACAAAACATACAAAATAAAAAATCATTAGCATGATTTCAAAAAGGAAAAAAGAAAAAAAAAGTGTTATATCTGCACATAATTAGATCAGTCTGGGTTTCTAGCTCTCACATAAATGCCACTTCACATTTCAGACCACACCAGCAGTTCTTCTCTCACAAAYCAGTTCATGGAACATTATCTCAAGGAAGGCCAGAAGGAATAAAATGGTTTGGATGGAGAAGAAGGAAGAGAAATTTCATATTTCTTGCTTGTTTTCAAGACTGGATCAAATGAAAGAAAGTGTTTCTGTGAGTGACAGTCAGGCCCCAGACACAGCGGCTCTGTGAGGCAGGGAGAAGGTCACATTTACATGCAGGGTTACTCTGATCATTCCAGATGGCTGGAGCACTCTTTTCACAGAGCACTGTGTGTTTAGAGGACAGCACACTGGGAACTTTGTATGGTAACTTGTGTTAAAGGTCTCAAGAAATTCTCAGGCGTTTCTGAAACAGTGTCCAATTATCCCAGCAGCAGAAATCTAACTCAATCAACTGCAGCTTGGATTAGCCATAGAAGGGTATTGTTCCTTCATGGAGAACAAAAGGCAAATACTCAAGACGTTCTCTACTGAGGATACTCATATTGCATAACACGCTGGAGTTTTATGTCACTTACCTCTAAAACTGGCCTAAAAAGTAATTCTGTACAATGAAATAGTTAATTTGTGCTGCCTTCCCTTCCACAGAGAACTATCTTTATTACACCCATTGACTGCCTTGACATGTAATACGCTGCATTCGAGGAATGCACCTTGCATGCAGAGCTCAGAACTGTAGGACAAAATACACTGAGTGAGTGCCTGAAGGCCATTTGGAACACCCTATTCAACACATGTCCAGCCAAAGCAGGCTGCTCAGGTCCTTGGCCAGGTGAAATTTGAGCATTTTCAAGTACACAGATTCCTCATACCTCCTGGACACCTGTTCCCATACAGTGAAACCGTAAGGTGGAACCAGCCCTATGGTGGAAATGGTTTTCCAAGAATCTAGGAGTTTCYTGTGTTCCAACTTCTGCCTGTTGTCTACTGCACGATCACTCTGCATCTTGGAGAAGAGGCTGRGCCCATTTCATGAGCAAACACATCAGAAATACAAGCCAAGTACACCCAAAGAAGGAAGTTTTGATGCATCCAGATTCTAAGTCATGAATTGAAACTGGAAGTAGGCACCAAAAGTATTTCCTGAATAAAAGCAGTGAACTTTTTGCCACAGGGAATGTGGACAAACCCACAGGTGCAGGCTGCCAGGGCAGGTACCCTTCCTGCTTGTTTTGGGTAACCAGACCCCATCACTTGCCTACAACTGCCTCAGTAGGTGCTGCAGAAGGCACTTGATTCTCATGGAGCAAGCTAATTTTTCTAAAATCTGTTTTGGCAATAGTTTGTTTTTGTTCTATAGTGCCTCCTTGACCAGTGTTATTTTCCCACACAGAAAGATCAGCTTGCATAGTGAAATGWACATGAATTTGATCTAAACATTATTTAATGATGTATAATCTTGCATGGAAGTGTTAATAACAGCCTACATATGCGTCAGACATAAGGTCATTTCTTAATTTCTTCAATAAAGAGAGAAAGGATCAGAAAAGGCATTAACCTTTAAACAGGTTTTCATTTGGAGTGCAAAAACRTCATGGAAAAGGTCCTTTTTTTTCTCTTCAGTACAAGCTTCTCACTGAACTGTACAAAAGAGTGTCAACAGTCTGGAGTGACTTGGTGAGATATAGCTGCATTACACTTTAACTCTTCCTGATCAGGAATAAAAGAGCCTTTCTTTCAAAATTCAAAGCTGAAAGTTATTGTAGAAAATACTTAAGATTATTAGCATAAAGCTCCAAGCACAAAGCCAGAAACTACCACCTTTAAATAAAACAAACAAAACACTAACAAAATTCTAATAAGTATTCTCTATGTATTTCARCTACAGAAAAAAACCCCAAACCACATTAAAAATGGCAGTTCTCTCTTCTCAATATAGATATTTAGAGGAAAGTGGAGAAGAATGTATAAAATCAAGTTTGAAAAAATATTAACTCCTAAAGTTAAGAGGAATATAAATGCTCCGGTTGGGCAGTGTCTGAACCATACTCAGCCCTTCAATCCATCTTATACCTGGCAGGCCTAAAGCTGATTGCACATGTAAACCCACAAAACAGCTGTGCAAGTGTTTACAAATGTGGTCCTTCAACAGTAGCCCACCTGTGGCCATTGGGTTATGGTAAAGAATGTCATAATTCATAATTTATTTTGCAACAGCAATCTAAAAATATCACATCTGAAATGAAAAGCCTCATTACATCAGTAACCAGAACTATTTAAGTAACTGTCCTCTGATTTCAAAAGATGATTTCTCAGCCTCTTAGTTTACAAAGCTGTTGTGACTCTGCAAGAAAATGAAAGTCAGAACTCAAAATTTCTTTCCTAATTCTCTTTACCTGAGAAATTATTTCTGTGCGCTAAAAACAATATTTCTAAAAAATGTGAAATCTACCACCAAAAGTAAAAGACTTCATTATAAAACCCTATTTCTACATGCACTATGCACGATATAGTTCCTTTTGGAACTATTTATTATGAGAAATAACTAATTCAATGGACCCACTTTCCTAACCCTGACTGAGGGATTAACTGTAAATGCACTCAAGTTCCACTAGATCAATAAAATTACTATTGGTAAAACCAAAATTCTTAATAAGAACTATGTATTAAGAGGAAAGTTTAAAAAAAAGGTCATAATTATTTTTTTTTAGATTACAGTAGAGAAGTTGTGTTTTTCACATCAGTCCCTACTTATTTTTATCAGCTTCCTTTGTTTTATTTAGGGAAGCAATAGTTACCTAAGTATTTTGATCTATGAAAAATGCAGAGAAGAAAAGTCAGTGAATATCAGTTTTRTGTGAATCAACCATTACAACAGGCTGCTCCTCTAGAAAATTTCTTTCTGCTGTAAACTCCAAGCCCAAATATTTATGTAAATARGAAAATTAATATACTCTTAAAAAATGAATTCACATGTAGAAAGTTATTTAAGTCTTAATCTCAAAATATTTCAACATGCTTTTGTTGAAATTCTCCCAATATGATCTAGCTATTTTATATACCACATAGAAACACTTTTTAAAATGCATTGATGAGACACAGTTATCAAGCTGTACCTATTTTTTACTAGACCAGATCTACCAGATAAGAGAATGCTAACAGTCACTTCAACCCAGGGCTCTCAGTTCTTATTTTTGATTCAGGTATGCTTACAGGAAGAGTAACATGTCATTTTCCATGAAAGAAATAAGGTGTGCATATAAATGAATGCATAAGAGTAAACAATGAACAAAAATAGAAAAGCATGTTTACTTAACTCTGTGGATCTATGCATGTGGATAAATACATGGTGTATATGGTCTCCATACAGACGGTCTCCCTCTGTGTGGCATAAGGCTTATTGAGTTTAAGAGATAAGTCAGATCAGTAACCAACAGAGTCATGACACTGGCTTAACATGAACATTATTTTGGGAATATTGCCATGGTATCAGCAACTGGTTACTATGCTTGTCACACAACTTCTGCCCTAACKACTTTTGGGTACTCAGTTCTTCAAAGAAACAAGTTTATTAGTATCTGGGTTCTYATTAGCTTTGCTTAATATATTTTTTTATCTAAAAACCCCTCCCATTCTGTACACTGCAACCACAAATAATGTTCAGATTCAACAGGGTATAAAGGTGACAGATGGCAGACTAATTCAAAAGGAAAACTACCACATATTTGCCTGTAAAACAACCTCTCATGGGCAAAGTCCTCAAACCACTTCATCAGGCCATATGCTTAAGTGAAAAATACTTGCTCATCCAACACAATAAGGACTTTATATTAAAAGAATCAYTTCATGAATCTGCTGATCTGAAGTATCCTCATTTGCTGACCTTCAATAGTTTGAGTGAGTCTTTAGAAAAGGGATCAGGGTGGCTAATTTCCCATTTAAGCTGTGTCCACGTCTCTGAAACTTTTTGAWTTGTTACTCTAAATCTTGTTGCCACATTATTTTGCTATGCAATTATTAACTAATTATTGTTTTTAATGAACCCCTCATAATATACATATGTACACAGAAAATGTGCAAACAATACATAAGTATTGTATGGACTCAGAATCACATGATTCCAGAATGGCTGGTTATAGWATGGTGTTATAATGCCAAGGTTGTGGGTTTGATCTCTGTATGGGCCATTCACTTMAGAGGTGGACTCATGCTCCTTGTGGATCCCTTCCAACTCAGAATATTCTGTGATTCTGTGATTTCATGACTGACTTTGGAAGCAACCTCTTAAGGTCACCTAGGCCAACCTCCTGCTCAAGCAAGGATACCTACAGCCCAGGACAAGATCTAGACAGAGTAGATTTGAGTATCTCCAAGGAGCGAGAYGCTGCCACCTCTCTGGGTAACCTGCAACAGTGCTCAGTCAACCCTATGGGGAAAAGGTGTTTCCTGATGCTCAGGGGGACCTCCTGTCTCTCAGTTTGTGTCCATTGCCTCTGACCACTAAAGAGTGCCTGGCTCTTTCCATTCTCCCTTCAGGTATTTACTTGCATTAATGTTTCCCTGAGCCTTCTATTCTCCAAGCTCACTTTGCCTTTCCTCAAATGTGATATGCTGAAATCCCTTAATTATCTTGGTGTCCCTTTGCAGGAYTCCCTCCAGCAGCTCAATGTCTCTTGTACTGGGAAGTGCAGAACTGCTCCCAGTATTTTCCTGGTGTGGTCTTACCAGCACTGAGTAGAGGGGGAGGATCAATTCCCTCAATCTGCTGGCAAGACTCCTCCTCATCAGCCACCCTTGCTGCAATGGCACATTGCTGGTTCATGGCCAACTCAGCGTCCACCAGACATTGTAATTACCTTTTTTTCTGACCACAGGAAATAAATCAATTGCGTTTTCTTTCCTGTTCAAAAGTGTGCAGCTACATTCATTGCAGAGACAGATGGCACTGTAATGGAACTTGTAAATTTAAAGGTCTGAATGAAAAATGTGCAAAAAATACAGACAAAACTTARTGCTAAGTGACCATTAGAAAACTTATGATGAGAATATAAAGCACTCCCTTAGGAAGTATCTCAGTCACCCCAATACTGATATAAACACATTTCTTCATAGTTAAATCAAAGACAAATTGCCTTCTCTACAAATGCCTGCAGTCAAATTACAGAGAAGCATCTTAATGAGAGTTAATGTGCTTATAAGACACACTTGTTTGGAAAAAAAAATCTGAGTTTTCTCTGTGTAAACACAGTCCATTCTGCTTTTCTTCTATTTAAAAACAAATTATGTGTATTTATATATTAGTTAAACTACGATGGCATACTGGAAAGAGTGATTTTACATTGCTCTAACCATCACAACATGACCTGAAGGAAATTACCTCAAATACAGTAATACAATCAGTTCAAAAATAGATGCTGAGATATTGCCAAGAATCTGGATAAATTCACAAGCAACTGAGTGCTGCAAGCAGCATTTTACTGGAAGCTTGGAACTTGGAAGCTTCAGCATCCAGACATTATATAAAGATTCCCTAGGGAAGCCAGACTGCAGCAGGTGTGTCAAGGTGAAAAAGCATCACTGCCATACAGCCCACTGAATTATATGTTCTGGCTACCAGGTAAAATATGCTGTGACTAAAAAAAACACTAAAAGAGGACAGGCTGCCTGTCAGATGAACAAGCAAAAGAGAATCTTAAACTCTGTGATTCAGCACACAGGAAATGGTGCAGGTGTTTTTTTTTTCTACTTTTTTTTTTTTTTAAGAAGTTGTGGTGATCTATTATATTCTATTTCTATTATATTTCAAGTCTTTGCTAATTGATTCCAGCTGCCTCTAGCGAGCTTATAGGTAAGATTCATCACTGAACGGAAAAAACTGATAAATCAAATAGCAAATATGTCTAAAGATTGAGGACTGAAAATTCATCCACACACAAAGACTGACTCTGGGATCTATGTTCTGGGTCTGCAGATCTTGAAGGCGTGGCTAAAAATACCTGTTTTATAGTCTTCAAAGGTTTGTAAGTTCTRGTCTTAGCAAGCAGAACAGTGTGAGAAAAGACACTAAAAATTCTTTTTTCTCCATTGACCCTGCATGCAGAAAAAAACCACTTCAGTACTTTTAAAGCCATAGAGAACAACCTCCTCATTGACAACAGAACTACAAATTTAACAGATAGTTSTACCGAATATCAAGATGATGTATTAAAACAGGACAGAAACAATTACTCTGTCTAGAAACACTGTTGTTCTATGCTCAACTCGGTCATATTTAACTTTGTTACAAAAAGTAACAAGAAGAAAATCTTAAAAAATCAAGAGACAAATACCTTTTGAGCTAGTTACATAGATACCCAGTATCTCACACCTTGATGAAAAGCATGTTCTCAAGACACTCAAAATGTTTTTCTAAACCAGATGTTCTTGTGTTTTGCAGTGGTAGTCTTCCAGTCTAAGTTCTCTTCATGTTTTTCTACTTTCCCTATCAATTAAAAAAGTTTTTTCTCTGTTTTGGCTGCCTTCCTGACTACCTTTCTACACAGTTCACCTGAACACAGTTCAGGTAGGCTGATCTTAATTAATATCTCCTTCCAAAGACTCTGTGGTTATGAGACATCATATTAATACTATTTCAAAGAGCACGTATGGAACATAAGCACTTAAAATTGACAAGTTTCTACAGAGAGGGATCTGAACATTTCCAAATGCAGAAATACATACCTATATGCACACACACATTAGCTTATGTGATAGAACTGTACAGGGGAAGMAGAATGGCAGAACAAGGGCAGATGGGGGAAACCTGGAATACCCTGGGCCAGCTGCTCCCAGACACACCCCAGCAGCCACACATCAGCCTACCAGAAGTTCATTCCTGTGCCGCCGGATGGGGCAGGATGAGCCCCAGCAGCCCTGTGAGGCCCTGGTCCAGTCTCTCCTGGTGCCACAAGGCCAGAATCACACAGACATGTCAACAGGAGAAGCTCCATGGGTCAGGGCACCCTGTGGGAATGTGAGACAGAAGGGGCTGCTGGGGTGTCAGTAGGGTTGTCTGTTCTTGGCCATTCCTTCATCAGTCTGTGTAGTCTGTCCTGTCTCCTCCAATTAAACTCCATTTCTAACAGTTCTTTGTTTACTGCTGTGCACACACATGTGCATGGAGTGCCAGTCCTGCCATGAGACCAGGAGTCCCACGTGCCCACAGTGCAGTGATAACAGGTGGGCAAGTGAGGGCTAGCAAAGAGCATGCTGGAGCAGCTGGCAAGGAGGTGGAGTATCTGAAAGCCAGGCATGACCCTATGGGCAAGAGCACAGACAGTCCTGGCTCTTGAGGGACAGGGTAGGCACAGGCAGCCTCGGCCAGCTGCTGTAAAGGTTGTGGCATCTGGGGCTGTCCAAGAGATCTGTCTGTGTGTGCACAGGAGAGACTCTGTGCAATGACAAGCACAAGACTGGGATCCAGGGACAGCTGAGTACCTAAATCCAGCTGCTGGAAGGATCCTCACTGCAGGGTGAATATAGGGTAGACTTGTCTCATATGTCTATGCATGAAAGTGACATAACAGTAACCCCACAAGATCAATGTAGGTCTTGGTTTGAAAAAACTTATTTAAATTCTCTAAAAGTCCTAGGCTTATTCATGCAAAAATTCATGGAAAGTGTTTACACAATGAACATGGAAGTACATGAAGAAGTACAGCATTTTAAACATTTGCCAATTAAGTTGATTTTGGTTTATGTTTTCCACACCAAACAAACAAAAAAAAACCCACCTGAAAAAGCCACAGTAACTGTGGAAGACCCATAGACAAGGCATTGCAAATAAAATGAGAGCCATGGTCAATCTAAACAATACTTTGCTGTATTTATAAAGAAATGCAAAAGGATGATTGGCTTGTTTGGTTTTGTCAGACAACACAAGCTTTTAATATCTCTAGTCATTCAGACCTTTGACTAAGATTTATTAACCCATCAAACAAAAGCAATTTTACAATGTACACAACTGCAGCTCATTTCAGAATGTTTATTGCTCTGTAAACAGAAAATCCAGATTCTGCTTAACAATCTATTCCTCTTCTTCCTCTTGAAGCAAGAAGGAAGACACAGTAATAAGAGAAATTCTAAGCGAAAAATAAAGAAGTATTTACAAACTTATTTTCACAAATACATAAAAAGCATAAAGTTAGAAATTAAAATAGACTTTTATGGTGACTACCTCAACTGAGAAAACATCCCTCACCTTTGGATAGTATAGGGAGGGGAAGGGCAACAGAATAGGGGCACAGTTCCATGTATACTTGGCATATTTTCTGCTATGAAGTGCAGCTCAAATGGCTGTGAGAGATGTCTAGAAAGGAAGCAGTTCATTAGGCGACTGAAACAGAATGATCATGATACCTGCCTGGAACAAAACCAGATAATCCAATCTCCCTTTACAGAGAGAAACATGTGATGCTAGGGAATGGGTTACTGATGTTTGGGGATAGACCCTCCTCTAATAGCCTGAGAAAGGAGAGGCAGCCACAGCTCCATGCCCCCAGCCCAAACAGAAGCAAGGCTGAGCACATATCTCCCAGGAGGCACCAGAAAACACACACACACACACAAATAAATACATAAACAAAATTTAAAAAAATATTTATACATAAGGCTAGAAACACAGATCAATGCAGTTATACTCAGCACTTCCAAGGACCCACAGGGTCATTCAGCTGCCTCTTCTCTAGTGCTCACAGGATTGCACTTCAGCCTGGCCACTGGCTCTGCAGATGCCTGGGCTGGGCCCCTGTGACCTGCAATCCCAGGCTGTGGGCTGGCAGCTCATTTTGCCCAGTTGCCAGTGCCCAGATCCATGCTCACTCCAGATGCTGGTACCATGAACACATGGGCCTCTGCCTGGGTCTGGYTGCTGGCCACACAAACAGAGGCCCTTCAGCCAGGAAGAGTTAGAAGTGGAATCTGCTAACACAGGACACACTACACTGGTAAGGAGCTGTGCATGGCCAGACAAACGAATGTGTCACCTATTTACACATCCACTACTTTTTATCCTCTTATCTCTCTATTTCCCTGTAATAAATCCTGATCAAACCCCAAATTCTCTTCCTCTGCATCCCATACTGAGTGCAACACCCTAGGCTGCATCTTTCCTCAGTCCAAAAGGATTGCTCCAGCATTGATTTACCTTGATAGCACTTCTGGGAGAGGCCTGGGAGGGCCTGAACAGGCTGTCCCTCCCTTTGAGTTCTTAATCTGAGCTTCTGCATACCTTTGGGAATCTGTGCTGCCCTGACCATATGGAGATGGGCATCTGATGGATGATGACTTTTGTGATGGATGTGGTAACTGTTGGGAAGGTGTGACTTGGGATCCTCCACTTGCTGTCACCTCTCTCAGCTCTTTTGTGGGTCTGCAAAGAAGCTTTTAACACAAACCCCAACATCTGCATCTGGTAGAGGATCTTAGGATTCATGCAACTCTGTGCAAGTTTATGCGTATCATGCTGCTTGATTTGTAACATACAAGACCAGGAATCCAAATACTTTCTTTTACAGGTCTTTATAACCAGGGCCTGACATGCCATACACTATGCTAAATACAGAAATCAATAGAAGAAGAAACGATGCTCAAATCAGACATCCTATTTGTCCTTTCTTCTCAATGCTGCTATTATTCCAATGTTCAGTTTGATCCTAAAGCAATACACCACAGCAYGTCACACACATTATTATGACTTTATACTGCCAAGTAACTGAAATCCTTTTATTAAAATACAGCATTCTGTGATGGATTTCTTCATCCTTGGACTGACATTGAGCCTGAAGCTCTTACAAGTAATCACTTTACACAAAGCCAGACCACATACTCAACTCAGATAGAGAAGCTAAGGACTCAATTGGCAGATTTTTTAAAATGGTGTGAAAGCTGGTGAGACTGAATTGTTCTAGCAAATAATAGATTTAAAAATTTCTGAGAAAAACTATACTGAAGGCCTTTTCTAATTATTCTACTAACAGAACATTTTATTCACCAGTCATTAGCACTGTATTATTTAAACAAAATCAGAGAAATAAGAAAGTTACTACACTAAATAATAATCATCTTAGAGAAAATTAAGGCTGTAACTTACTAATATCAGCTGTAAAGAGGACCTGTAAATATGAAGATATCACTGAAACAGTCTTCCACCAGCCTACTCAAAGTCAACAATCATTCTTCAAGCATACTTGCTCTTCAACTAAGATTGCTAAGATGATAGGGAAAAAAAATAAATTGACAGGAGAAAGGGACAGTAATAAATTGTCCAAACACTTTAGAATTACTAGYTAATGCAATACTAGGATAGAAGGTGAAACTCTGTCATCAGTGTTCCTAAAGAAAACTTCTTTACTTTGAGAGAAATGCCAAAGTGCAAATTTGTAGCTGATTCTTCTTTCCACTATCTTCATGATGCTTTAAATTTAGACATGTAGCATCCTAAATATTTGAAGAGTTTTTGCTGTAATGTTAAGTCTGTCACATCATCTACCAATCCTCATGAGACAGAATGCTTAGCCTCAAAAAAGTAAATGCCTTTACTATTTCAGTATATACATCATTAACTTATAGACTATTTCCTCACACTTCATCTACACTCCCTAAAAAATGCTTGAGAAAGCTGTAAGGACAAATGGGCTACTGCACGCTATTAACTCTTTACTATTTATAATGAAGGTATATAGATTACTTAGTGCAGCTACAAATTAAAGTTTTCACTTTCACCTTCAAGGCCCTATATTATCTTACCCACAATTACTTATGTCTTGCTTTTATTTCCTTCTACTCCCTAGACATCTTCTATTCTTTCATTTAATTGCATTCTTTATCTCTTTCTCCCACTTCCAGCTGTATGTCTTATATCATGCTGACCTCTGTGCCTAGTACAATCTTCATGCCTACATTCTTCATCYTTCTCCAGCAGTATATTTAAGAATACAGTCTTTCTGGAATCATTGGTACATGCTCTTCGTCCTCCCTTTCTTATTGCTGGGCTATTAACTAAAATTTTTCTTGCTTAAATTGCTTTTGCTACTTGTTGGACCAGGGCAGCAGAGAACACAGCTGAAAGCAGATTTGTCTGATTTACTACTTCTTTTTATTAGGAATGACCTCTGTTAACTCTAACTCTGAGGAGAATTGAGGGACAATACTTGCTTGCCACCTAAAATAAGAAATTGGAATCTTGTTCGCTAAAAAAGCCACAATGTTCATTAAATAAACTGCAATCAGTGTGTCCTTATAGTGGTTAGTTTGTACAAGCTACATRTGTACTTATAGTCTTAGATGTTTACATTTATTTCATAGTGCTCCAAAAATTGTCCAGAGCAGACTCCATGCCTGTGATCCAGAATACATGAAAATGATGCTTTTTATCCCCTCAGTTTAATGTGCACTTAAATGTAAATATGATGACTACACTAAGCAGCACACAAACATCAGGAAACCAGGGAAACATTCCCAGATGCAGTATTAGTCACAGTATGGTAGAGTCATAGCACCATTCCTGACTTCTAGAACACCTGACTACAGGAATTCCACCTTTCCAAACTTCAAACACCTACTCTACACAATATAACGCTTCACAGAATTATCATATGACCATTGTACTAGTTATCACTACAACTGAAAAAAYATTATCTTCTGAGGAACATCTTAAAAAATCTGCAAACACTTTTGCTGAAATTAAAAAAAAAATCCTCTCAATGAAAACTTTTGGCCTGAGGGAATTTAAAATATCACAACTGATATCAGTCTTCAAATAATATGTTGTAGCTRATCTAAAGCTTGCAAATCCCTTCTACCTCAGATACATGATCATTCTTTCTAAAATGAAAGGTTCTGGTTTCRTTTGCTTGGGATAATTGCATTATTGAAAGTGAAAAGCAGTAAGATAGGCTACATACTGTTATGCTAAAAGCGCTCATGGCACTTTTTTGAATCAGTAGTATTTTGAATCTTCAATAGTTCTGAAGTTCAGGACAATAGGTAATCTCTAATGTCTCCAGACTGAGCTACAGGATGCAATAATATGTTCTGAASACAAATTGAACAGATCACTGTGACCAGGTGTCTGTTCAGGAGAAAGAAGACAATTTCCTAATGGAGGAAAACATGTTCTGTAACAGAGGATATTTTCAGCAATGGATGAAATCTCATCAACTGCTCTTTGCTACTCAGCAAAACCTTGAGGCTTTGTAGCAACTAACCTATGAAGGAGTTACTAACATCAAAAGCCATTTCCATTACCATGCCACTATATTAGAAAATAGTTGCAGTTGTATTTTAAAATAATTCTGGTGGTATTCAGGGAAGTATTGACCAGTAATCCTTATCTCTATATTTAGTAAAATCTGCTGATAACAGAAAGTTTTCTAGGTCATCTGGGATAACATCTGTAAGAACTTTGGAATGACAAAGTAGTCTACTGGGCAGTCAAGTGTAAAACTAAATGAAATGGTCAAGAAATGTGGCAGTACGCATTAGCTGGAAGAAAATAAATGACATACACATTTTCTAATGTTTRGTTTAAATACTGGACATCATTGTAAACAGCTCAGAGAAAACTCAGGACTTGGGAGACCAGCTCAATGAAAATTTAGAGCTTGGGTGATATAATTTATATTCACAGACATATAAAAAATGGTCTCATTTAGAATGCTCTAGGTACTATGTCCCACAGACATTATTCTATGTTAAAATGTTTTTGATGGGAAGAGTCTGAAGAAATGCAATCAGAATGCTTATGAAGAGGAAAAAACCCAAACAACAATATCACTGCCYTCATCCCCACAAAAAATCCCAAACACAACCCTTTGAGATGGTGAGGTTTTGAACAGATTCTAAAGAGCTTAATTTATGGAGGAAAAAATAAAAAGGGATGTGACTAACAGCATTTACAATACTGAGCGGCAGATCAATTACTTCTTATCTTTCTCACTCATAACATATAAAAACTGACACTGGAACATATGCAACATATACAGAATTCATTGTCCAGGCACACATCAGTAKAAAGAAAAACCACAGATCCTGTTGAAGAGTTACTATAGCCTATTTTTTGTCTGTTTTTGTTAAAAGCAACTTGATATGGGAGCAAGAGAATTTAAGTGGATAAATTAACCCCATCTAGCTAAAAGGTGATTATTAAGCTGTGATTATTAGCTGTCACCAGAAATGGTACCAAATAAGCTGAACACTGAATCTGACCATGAACAGCAATTCCTGTATTTAGCATCATTTAAACAAAAATGAAAACTTTTTTTGGTTTTTTTTTTTTAATTTGGTGTTTGTGGTGTTTTTTTTTTGTTTGTTTGTTTGTTTTTTGGTTTTTTTAATGGAACAGAAGGGCAGAATTTCTACCATTGCTTGGAATTGTATTCTACTTTAAATCAGAATCACTCCAGTCTTACTTAACTTAAACTTGAACCATTTTCATCTTGGCTTTGAATTATGCTATTATTCTAAGAAAAAAGGTGCTGAAATGGAAATGCTAAGCATCCTTTTTTAGCAGACAAGTCTTCATATCTTCAGTTCTTTTGTATACTATACGGTCTTTTATCTTTATAACACCTATCACAATAATAATGAAAAAAAAATCTCCAGTACTCCTTTATGGAGTACACTTTGTAATCACCTTCTAAGTGTACTTATTTCATGATGCAGCAATCAGTCTGAGCAAAAAGCTTTGCCCTGTTTAGACTATAAATAATTTACCACTGTTAATTGATGGTTCCATATGTAGGTTTTCTGCAATCATGCCAAAAAGACAGACTTTTACAAATTCTTTATCACACAACAGAATAAGGAGAACCCTACCATGTAATACTAGCTCCCTGAAAATTGCCTACAACCACATCTCCACAAAGAACAAGTAATTTAAACAAACTAAGAGCAAAAAAAAACCCAAAAAAACAACAAAACTCATCATTCCCTAGCCTTAGTGTATTAAAACAACACATAGCTGACTGTAGTCTTTCGTAGGTTTCCAGAGGTTTCCCCATGACATTAATTTACAAAGAAGGAACCAAAAAATAAAGCAAACAACACAATTCCTTCTTTCAGTCTTCATTTTTTTGTCCTGAAATGGTTAAAAGCCACTGTTACAACAAGCTCTGGGTGATTACAAAGGTAACTCCAGACACAGAGAGAATCAGTGCACTAGATCTTATTGAAAGAGGATTTACTCATGCTTGCTATAACTCAAAAGATATTAAAAACATTTTTTGTTAAAATTCTTGTTAATTAAAATCTAATTATTCAATGACTGCTGTTTGGCATCTCTAAGAAAACGCTCAAGGTCTTGAAAGAAAGAAAAGATAAATCAGTGAGCCAGTTATCATAAAACAAGGATTTTCCCCCTCTTTTTTCCTAGTTGCCATGCATAATTAATATGTGATAATACCCATAATGAGTTCCCTAAAACAATTAGCAACACATCTCCAGTGACCTGCTAATCTGAATAAAATGCTTTTGAATTTGGAGGTGCACCAGTCTCTTTGTGCTTACACACTCACCTCACGTAGAAGCAAAGAAGGCTGCAGAGCATAATTTATTATTCTGCATCACATTTCATCAAGTCCCTTAGCAGCTACTTGATACATTATCAAGACAAATGCAAAGAAAAAAAAAAGTATTCCTAACTCTCCACCCTCCCAAGTAGAGTACCCCAAAGACAAAGAACTAATTATAATCCTTCTTTCCCCTTCCAATCATTAAGATACCTTCAGTGAAAKCAAACCTTGACCAGGTTACTTTTTGCATGGAATCTCAATGACTTTTTTCATCTCTGTAAGACAAATACATCCATAAATAAACATGCACTGCAGTAACAAGGGCAATGTCTGGAACACTTAAAAGTTAAATTACTTGCAAGACATACAACATCTCATTTTTCTTCCACAAATACATAATAAAGACTGCCAGCATGGGGAAGGGTAGGTTGGGAGAGTGGGTGAGTGCACGTGTGAACACACAAGTACACGTGCTTTAGAAGAAAAGGGAGGAGTAAATCAACCATAGGAACTGAGTGCATGATAACTGAAAAAAAACTGAAAATGAACAAACAAAAAGTCTCCTTCCTTTAATTATCTTTTAAGTATAAAATAGTGGCTTATTATGAATTTAGGGAAAAGATGCCTGTGCATAGTAGTGTAGAGGACCGGACCTAAGTCTGTTTTTTCTCAAATATTTAGAGTATTGCTACAGGAAAGGTGATCAAAGGAGAGGCTCCCACGGAGGTGGCACAGYGCTGTCCTGAGCCAACTTTCTGAAAAGAAAGACTAAATTCTACCTTCTATCTCAAAATGCACCTTCAGCCAGAAAGAGTTGTGGAGCAACATTGATGTCTTTTCATAATAAGCAGCCACTGGCCTGTGCTGTATCTGCCTCTGTCAGATCACACTGTCTGAGAACAACAGTGATTATCTACAAACTCTTTGTCATCTCTCTTCCTGAGTGCAGCCTAGCACTTTAAACTTCATACTCTGACCACTGCCATCACAGGTTATATCCACTGGAAAAAAACGAATATCTAACAATATTCTAAAACAGCTGGTAAGAACTGTGAGTCCAAGGAAATAAGACAGCAGGGCTTGGGTAAATCAGAATGGTTCATACCATGAACAGCTATTTAGAAGGTTGTTTCAGATGAGAAAAAATCAGTAATCTAGGCCTAGGCAAAGAAAAACTAGAGCCAAGCTTGAAGAAAAAATCACTGATGTATATTCGAACTAAGCTGAAAAATGTCAGTGGTTTTACATTTAATGCCTTTATTTCCAAAATAAAAAATTTGTGAATTGTAAACATTCAGCAAAGAGTATAGGCCAATAAAATTGAAAGGAACAGATTTATGGTGACTAAAACATTTGATTTGAACAGCAGGGATTCCAATTTACAGCTCAGTGCACCACTTAGAACGGTTGTTCATGTCTGTAATTTCTGTACTTCAAATAAAGTATTTCTACTACATTCAACCTCCAGGTGTACACAAGGAATAAGAGCAACATCACTAATTAAATACCTGCTTATCTGAAAACCATAGTGAGTAAAATATATCCACTACATGAGTTCAGTCAAAATGGAGGAGGAGTTGAGTGGGGGAAGAAAACTAGAAAAGGTTTAAAAATTAAGCAGATAATACAAAAAACAGTTTTAGCATTCTTTTTTACAAAAGCCCACAATAACAATGGTCACATTAAGCGCTAAATTAGCCGTCTTTATCCAGTTTTATTTGTACAATATAGAACAAAATTACAAAATATTTGAATGTCATAATGTTCTGAATCTACTGTTCTTCCCTTATATCTTCTAGAGCAAAAAAGTCACAGAAAATTTCTCTTTGAACTTCTCCATTCTATGACAAAATGCCCACTGAGACTCATAAATCCTAATGCCATTTAATCAGTCYGAAAAAATTTTAATGAGCTCTCTCTAGATTTGGTACAGAGATTATTTGTAACTATGGGATCAATTAATTAATTAGAAATGGAAGAAACTGCAAAGAAATAGTATTTTAAATTAAGGCAATGATTTACATCACTTGGAACTTTTTAAATAGAACAGATTGATTCYTCATAAGAGAGTTATGACCATTTGTATTACTACAGTCTATCYCTCTGTTTAAAATGTTAATATAAATGGATTTATTTGTTTTTAAACTACTACTAAGGTCCTTTATTTTACAGAAAAGCTATAAGCAAATCAACCAAAATACTGGAAAGAAATGCCTTAGCCTTCGATGCCCTTAACCAGGAAGTTAATTAATCTGTGTGGTTTTGATGACAGAAACATATTGGAAATATGTATAAATGCTGGCATGCGGATGTCAGATTCAGAGCCATACTTAAAATAAATTTACCTGCATGCCATTTTTATTATTATGAAACAAAACTYCTTCAAGATAGCATTGAAAAGTTATAGTTGATATATAAATATATATGTATAAACTATAAAAATACACACAAATGGCTTGGTTACTATAAACTCTTTTAAATCAAAAATTAATATTCTGGTATTTCAAATCCCAAAAGCATTATTTTAAATAATGTGAGCTCTGTAAATTATAGAGGAACATAAAAATATTGCTCAGCAAAAGCTTTTTTTTTCCTCTTATTTTTTTCTTCCCAGATCAAATCTGTAAAGTTAATCACTGAATCACAGTATGAGTGAGATTGGAAGGGAGCTCCAGAGCTCATCTGGTCCAACCTCCTCCACTGCACAAGACTGTGYCCAGACACACTTTGTGTATCTCACAGCCTCCTGAACGATCTTTGCAAGTGTTTGGCCATCCTCACAATAAAAAAAAMAGTATTTCCTTGTGCTCAGTCTCCTGTGTGTGTCCGTGTCCATTGCCTCAGGTTCCATCACTGGGCACTGCTGAAAAAAGTGTGTCTCCTTCTTCATTACAATCTTTCTTCAGGTATTGATATGCATTAATAAGATCCTATTGAGCATTCTCTTAATTAATCCACACCACTAAAGAAGATGCTCTACAGGGCTGCACCCAGTACTCACCCTCAGAGCACACCACTAATCACTGGCACTCAGCTAGAGTTGTGCCCCTGATCACAACCCTCTGGGCCTGGCCGCTGAGCCACTTTTCAAACCACTTCACTGTCTGCTCATTCACATCATGTGGGTGAGAGTGTCACGGGCATCACTGTAGCACAGGCAGACAACAGCCACTGCTCTCACCATGYCCACCAGGACAGTCACTTCATCAAACTAGTTAATCTGGTTGTCAAGCATGACTTTCCCTTGGTGTAGCCATACTGACTCGTCCTGATGGTTTGCTTATCCTTACTGTGCCTGGAAATGATTTTCAGGATAAGTTGTTCCATCAYCTTTTTTCCAGGGATTAGGATGAGGCTGAGAAGCCTGCTGCTCATCCTTCTTGCCTCGCTTCAACACAGGAGTGATATGTGATGATTGCAACCTTTGAGCACTTCTCCCAATGGCCATGATAGATCAAAGATTATGGAAAATGGTCTTTCAATGACATCTTCCAGATCTCTCAGCACTTGAGAGTGCATCCTATTAGGATTCCTGGATTTATTAATGTTCTGTTTGTTAAAGTACTCCCTGACCAGAATCCAAACAGAAATAATACTATGAAAAGTGTTTTTCAATCATCTAAATAAAATGTATGAAAAAGATCACAGTGCTTTGAACAGTGGCCTGAAGTTTCTATAACATTCAAGAACACATCATTTCTACACATGTACAGCTCCAGATAGTTTTCATAAAAGTTGCATCTGCGCATTTAGGAGCAGATTTTGGAATATATTTAAAAAAAAAATTATTAAAATACAAAATTTCTAGTATTTAATTTCCAGATAATATTTTGATTATCTGGCTGATTTACTTAATTACTTATAAGACAGGGCATTGTTACGAGCATTGGAAGTTCATATGATGCTTCATGCAGCACAAGATAGGAAACCTAGGCTGAATTTGCAGGCTGTATCTCTTTTGAAATTCCTGTGCTATCATTTCATCATTATGCTTATTAAGTTCCTAGTTAAGCAAAGACTGCAAATCAAAAGATCAACATCTAAGAAATTTCAAGATGGATATTTCTGACATCCTTCAATGACAGTATAGCAGATACCATATCCATTTACATATCACTTAAATACTGGTCTACTTGCAGAAGTATGCCTGCACAGCAATAACCACTGGCTGATATGACATTACAGCTAAATTCTGGGTTCGGTTTTCTCTATGCCTAYATTGTATGTTTTGCTAACAGCAGCAACAGTTTTGAAGCAAACTTGAAAGTTCTCCCTGATAGTTAGTTTCACTGGGTAGTTTTGGTATGTACTAGGCTGCTCTAGCCAGCATCTCCAGTGAAAGTTCTCTGCAGGCACTCATCAAGCAACCTCCAATGTTTAAGAGTACATAAAGCTCCAAAGAACCCTGTCTCAGCCTAGGATCACAGTAAATCCAATCCAACTGAAAACATTCAAATCATATATAGCTTAGATCTATGAGCCCAAGCACTGCCTACGATGCTTCAACAACCTGTTTTGCTTAAATCCAATTATTTGTTCATGTAGACATTAGCTTTACCTCCTGACACTTGACTGCAGCCTTGCATGTTAATGATTGCTGGCATGAAATCCAAATCTRTAGCTCTGTTAGTTCACTGCTTGGGACAAAACAATGCAGATGACACTACTACACTGCAACTGGTCACAAATGTTTTGGATAGTTTCACATGCATTGCTTTCACTTCCCTCCTCTTGGGAATTCTGTGCATTTGTAAATTTCCCACACTTTACCATTTGTGACTTTTGTAGATGGAACAAAAAAAAAAAGTTCAGCTGAATTATTGCACTAAGGAAATTTGATGCTGTAAACTTCTTACAAAGGAAAWATATGGATTCAAACATCCATTCCCTTCTTCAAAGAAAAGTTAACAAAATTAAAAATACACAACTACTTTTAACGATCTGTGACTTTGATTGTCTAACATACCTTTAAAGTTTAAAAATATTTAGTGTAATACAGATGCTACTATATCTTCATGTCTTTTTTTTTTTTTCAATGCTAACACAACTAAAGAATACAAGTATCTACACAGTATCACTGGTTCACTGGTTTTGTTGCTTCCTTTTGCCTTTCCTTCAAACTTTTTGATCGTTTTAAGTAYTACCATCTTGTGGGTTTTCTGAAATAGAACCACAAAAACTAAGAGTTTGGGAAAAGCTGTCCGGCTCCTTCCATGAAATTATAGTTTAATTTGCCATTAACAAAGCTGACAYTCAATTTCCTTGGTTATGTACATTTGGTGTATCATTTCTGAACATGCAAGCTTATAAATGAAGTAGATTGACACATCAAGAGAAATTGCAACAGAAAAAAAWTCAATCCAAACCAAAACTCAAACCCAGTTTGGTTAACTCTGTTCAAAAGTAAACCACACTGCACCAAACTTAATTCACTTTGTATTTCCAGGCAATGAAAATACCATTTAGACTCTGGGTGAGAACTTGAAGTATGAAAGGTGAGGAATCTTACCTAATCATTCCGTAAGTATTTGTGTAGCCTTTTTTTTCCCAATAATTTTACTGAGAGAACAGTAATCACAGTCTAATCTACTTAGATTTCTTCCTTAAAATTATCATGCAACACATTTTTCTGCAGTAATGAAAATAACTCCAAAACTTACGTTCAACTTGCAGCAGAGAAGCAGTGAGAAAAATATTCTAAGCATAAAGGCAATTTAATTTAAAATAAAAATGAAGACATTGTTTTAACTAACTCTCAGTTGATGTGAAACTTTCTTCCTACAGATTTCTACTTCAGAATAGTTTGTAAAGTTATATATAAGACAGGAAAAATTAACACATCTACTATTTGAGAAAGAGTGCTCAAACCGATAGTTTTAAATCGGAAATAAGGACTATGATCTCAGAGATTTAGACTGCTAGTGGAAAGATATAGATTCAGAAAAATATATGTCCTCATCACAAAGAACTATATTTAATGTTTTGACACTTCAGAGGTAAATCAGCCATGAATGTTTCCAAACTCTGAATAGTGAAGTTAAGCTTATAGACTTACATATACAGCAGAAAATCATGACACTTTCCTATTACTGCATGCTACCATATAGCAAATCAGAGCAATTTGCATAACAAACTCTAAATCCCTCTCTCGGACAGCACGAACATCTTTGAAAATGGGGGTTGCTGATTTTAATAATGCTTATATTAATCTAAGTCTTTATCACATTAAAAAAATAATTCCAAATATAGCCCAAACAGAAAATTCCTAAATTTAATTTATGCCCTAAATTTATTAATTAACAGAAAATTCCTAAATTTAATTTTTATTCTCCCCCTCTTACCTTCTCTGGTGGTGCAGGAGGTTCAAATCTCTTTGCACAAAGCAAAAACGGATCAGGATGTGGCTTGCCACGCTTCAACTCAGGATCCTCTCCCAACACAATATGATGAAAAAGACTAAAGAAGTCTTTGTGTCTGCTTGTTTTTAGCTCAAATGACGATACACTCGAGCTGGTGGCAACACCTATGGGTATCTTGTGTTTGTGTAAATGATGGATCAGCTTACTGACTCCTGCAAGACAAATATACACATTTTACTTTTTATAAATATGCATATAAGT
This sequence comes from Cardinalis cardinalis, assembly GCA_014549065.1. NCBI lineage: Eukaryota > Metazoa > Chordata > Aves > Passeriformes > Cardinalidae > Cardinalis > Cardinalis cardinalis. The sequence continues at coordinate 104,357 of JACDOX010000011.1, forward strand.
TGGTATATGTAGTAATGTTTACACCCAACTACAAAGCATTTAGCAATACTTCAACAATGCTGTCTTACTGAATGTGATAAACCTATTTCAAAGAGTCAGTGTAAAAAAAAATTCTTGCTTTATCTGAAATGTTCCTTCTACACTCAAAAATCATGGAACATTCTCTAAGCTATATACATACTTTTTCTGTTATCAAACAATGCTTTTCTCAAAATCTGTCAAAAATGTGATTAATATCACTACATAATGAGACCCACTAGAAGCTCATTAAGCAATGTCCCCACATCATGTAAGTTTATTAGTTGAAACTAAGAGTGTGAGAAAATATTTTCTTTCATACACAGTTATGCTCCTGGAAAAAAAAAAATCAAAGAAGTATACTCTTCTCACTGGATTGCAGAGTTTTAATTCCTGAAGTAGGTATCCAGCTGGCTCAAAACAGCACATAAGAGAGCTCAGTTTCTCTCTTTTGCAATTACTAAAGCAAGTAACACTGGGCAGGAGGGCAGCTGTCAGTCACAGTTGTTAATACCAGAGCTTTATCTATTGATGCTGTGAACCCAGAGTAATGAACACCTCAAGCCTAATGGGTAGAAGCTTCAATCTGATCCAGTCTTCTAGGGAAGGTTAATGCAGTGAACAGTGAAAACACAACCAGTCTGTGTAAGAGGGAAACATACTTTTTTATTCAGTGCAAGTTTTGAGTTTTCTCTGAAGGGTTTTTAATGCTCCTTTGCTGAAGTATTCTAAATGCTGGATATCTTTCCCAGACAAAACAATTAGCATTATCTAATAAAGAACAAGTGTGGTTGTCTGGTCTTTATCAATTCCCAAATGAAAATSCTCCATACCTGTAAAATCATTTCAGCTGTGCTTTTTGGCATTAATCCCAACTGTACTGGACACAGGATATTAGTTTCAGGTACTTTAGGTTCAAGTAGCATCCAGTGGACTTTTGCCTCCTTGAAACAACTCGAGCACAATTCTATTGTCATGTTCCAACTACATCCATTCTTATCCTATTTTTCATGCCTGGTTATACAAAAATAATCTTATTCCTTCCTCCTGATTCACTGTCATCATTATGTCTGGTCTCCACTCACTTAAATAATTCCTACTCTCTTAAACCATTCCACTCCCTTAAACCATTAAACCATTCCTACTCCTCCTTTGCCATCTTAGCACCTCTGATTTGTATTTCCCTTGTGATCTAGCAATTCAATTCTATAAACAACCATGTTATCTGCCATACATTTTTCCCAGGTATAGTCATATGTCCAACTTTGACAAGCTGTAAGTACTACTGATAACAAAGTGTGTAGATTAGTGAATAGGTGCAGTAACTAATCTATCTGAAAATAGGACTTGTAGGTATGACTCTCTGCAGATTTCTCATTTATTCTCCAGAATCGAATCAAACAATTAATAACTGACATTTCTAGCTCCATGCTTGTAYTTGAAGATGGCCTTCAAACTTTAAATACATGCACTTATGTTAGATTTTGAGATGGACAGATATAACAAGCACTACTCTTCCTCTAAGGTCAATACATCAGCTATTTAAAAACCTTCTTATGCTCCATTAAGTGGTTATACTAAGGAAGTGCACTTTTTCCCAAATGATGCTACTATGTCCTCTCAGTAAAATACGATGTTAAATACAAGCCAGCTTTTTATTCCAGATAGTTTGTATCTTCATTCTGAATCATGCCAAGTAAGTCTACATTAAATTAATGGAAGCACTGATTCCTTAACGTAAAGCAGTAGTATAAGTGTCTCTTCCCTAAAATAAAATGCATTMATTCTAAGGAATTTAATAAACTGAAATGTTTCGCAAGGCTAGCATACATAAGTGCTGTAACATAAAGCAGTCCAAAGATTACACAAGCAGAAGACTCTTCCTATGCCCTTTCCATGATATGGTTAGTTTTCTCTAAAGTTGTGCTCTCTTCAAATAGCTAATTTTCTTCAGTCCCGCTGCATCACAGCTTCAGTTCATCTCTCACTGGGTATGCTTATTCTGTTTCTATTGGAGGTAGCCAGCCAGAGAAAAGCACTGTTGCAGAAAGGTTATTTCTCCAGGGTTCTCTCTTGTATTCCTYAAGCACATCATGATTTCAGTGTGTAAATGTGTCTGCATGTGTGTTTAATTTCTCTTTTTGGCTTCCCTCACAATAAGGGAGCTAAAATACAGTTTTAGCTAATATCTCCAGAGAGAAAATATTTACATTATTCAGAGAACATGCCCCTTAAAAAATTACTATTTGCACACATGTAAATAGAGCAAGATAAAAAAAAAATTGCAAGGGGCAAATCAGTTGCCCAGAAAAAAAATTAAACTGCATTTGGAAGAACAGCTTGCACAACTTGACAAGCTCAGAACAATAGCAGGTGGAATATATTTTAATTTCAGGTTTGCTTCCCTCTTTGTAAAAGCTATAGATCAGGAAAATCCATTTTTGTTTGCATCAATTACCACCAGTTTAGTTCTAGACACTTTGCCACCACATCAAATTACTGACACAATTGTTTTACTAACTTGGCATATAATTCTTCATTAAGAATATAATATCTTAGTTAGTATCTTTCTAATTTTTTTTTAAAGAAAACATCAACAGAAGAGGAACTGAGGAACTGCTTTAAAGATCTGTAAGAAACTTCCCTTGGCAAACACTGTGTCATTATATCTTTAGCTACAAAGATTTTTCAATGTAATGACAATCAAAACCAACCCATTGAAAACTCAATGGCTATGAAGAAGTATATGGAAAATTCCTGTGATCTCCCCAACTTCTAACTTATTTGTGACACCATGTAAGRGATCATGGCCCACCCATCCCAGAGGGACCCCCCTGCTAGACCTCTTGGAACTACCCTCCACCTCTCCTACTGAAAGCTTAGTAAACTAGAGCAAGAATAAAACTTCAAGAAATGTCAAAAGAAATAAGGATCTCTGCTTTTCCAGCATAAGAATACACTCCAAATGTGGCACGAAAGCAATAAATACGGCCACAGGCAATAAATATCTTATGCAGCRCAACATAAATTCTTCAGGTAGTTATAAAAAATGAGGAAAAAATATCTCACATTGCTAAGACTTATTTCCAAATGTACTCTTGTTTTTAGATAGTAAAAGAGGTAAATACTGTATCTTTACACTATCTCTTTAAATAAGAAGTTTTAGATCGACACAGAACCTTCATATATACTAACTACAACAGTTAAGTATTAGTGACTATTGCACAGAAAAATAGGTTAAAAGAATTGTAGGCAGAGTTGTGTTACAGAAGCTGCAAAGAAGGAGGATCAACTTTAAATGTCAGCATCCTTAAAACCCAATTAATCACAAATGTCAATGAAGTTATCAACTTGGAGGGAAAAAAGAAAACAAACAAACCRAAAGGACCTATTTCTTCTGAGATCACAGACACATTTAACAGAAAGAGATTGGCTCTTTTGTTCTGAAACTTACAGAAAAGTATGTATTTTATTTCTTTGAAAAATGAACTTTTATCCCCCCATTAGATTCTGGATGTGGTTTTCCTCAGATTCAGCTGATATCATGGTGACTAATACATCGGATTAACTGACCAACTAAAAACAAGACTTATACTGAACAACAAAACCCTTGGGCTAAATGTCACATTTTCCTTCTAATTGACTAATGCATACATGTACACCAAGAGTTCAGGAAACCAAATAATGTTACACTAAAATGATCTAATGAGAATCCCTATCTAATTATTTACATGCTATTACAACACTGTTTTCTACATTATTCCTTTTAAGCTATCACATTTTATAATCAAATGACATTATTGATCATGAAGTGTAATTAACAAGATGAAACTCCTGAAAGCTAACTTAAATTGATTGAAAGCAAAGGGAATTTTTATTTTCCTTTTARCTTTATACAAACATAATCTCTGTGTCATGCACAATAGTTTAGAACAGTGAACAGCACATACATTTTTGCTACATTTTATTTTATATTATTTCAAATTTTTATACAATKCCTTTTCTTGTATTTGTCTATTCATGAACAAAACACTGTTCTTAACTTGTACCACTTCTGTATATGCAGATTCAGATCTATTTCTTTTAAAATGCTTTCAGATAAAGAAGGAAAGACTATAAAGCTCTTCTGTTTTTTTCAAATATTAATCTCCAACCARAATTTCATCTATGAACATGTTACAGTAGTATATAAGAATTTTTTTCAAGATAAACAAGAAAGTGATCTCCAAGATAAACTGGGAAAACACGTGAAATAAGGAAGAGAATTATACACACTACTTCAGGACAGAACCCTAATTTCAGTTTCCTCTGTTCCCCAGCAGAACATCTCTTGTGTTGCATATCAGTAAAACCTTACAAAAGGAAGGCCTTACAAAATCATGGCTCAGGCCTGTTATTTTGGCTAACRAGAAAAGGACTGTGGGAAAGTGACTCAGCTGAATTAGGGGTAGAAAAATAAGTTATGCAACCATGGTGTGTTCACATCATGGTGTATGGTGGCTGAATTATGTTTGTTATGATTTAAATGTATGTAGCTGCTAAATGCTAACTGGGCTAACTGCTTAAAAAGGCCTGCTTTTTTCAATAAAGCAACTCTCCTTTATACCTGCCTGGGGCTCTGCATCACTAAGGACCCTAACTCACCCACACTGGTGTTTATATTTCTGCTTACAGTTGATTTATTTGAAGGCATAACACCATCATACAGACAACCACACAGCAAGCTCTGACAGTACTTTAGCCTGAAAATTCACTGCTTGATGTCTTACACACAGAGCTGAAGTCCTACAGTCTTCCAGCTTCAGGAAAACAGCTGGTTTGTGTACTGTCAGCACAGTGCAGRAGCACATAAATACTCAGACGTACACAGACAGCCCCCCTGTCTCCTCTAATGTCTCAATCCTAAAGAGATGAACATAAGCTATGTAAGGAAAATGCCCTTAAAAATGAACTTCACAAGACCTTTTCTCAAGAAAGTATACACTGCAAGTAGGACCATAATAAGTTAAACACCTRGAATTTATAAGGTAGATTCTATGAAAACTAAGCTTCAAAATTACATYACAGGATGTCCTACATGGCTGAGAAGGCCTCAAATAAACAAGCAGYGTCATTTTCAGCGGCATATGCTTTCACAAACACCACAGTGTACTATACYCCTCTTGCCACTGCTTAGTTCTTCCCTGATTGGCACCTAGATACCAATTATGTCTTATTTCTGATAAACACTATTTTATCCACAATGCAATCCCAGAAAGAAAACCAAGAAATCAATAGGAAATAGAGAAATATCAAATGTTTGTGTGTGTGTGTGTGTGTGTGTGTTGTTGTTGCTCTTAATTTATCTGAAAGTTAGCATTCTCTGCTAGGAAGGACATATAGCAGACATATCCATGTTTTCCCACCCTTAAACAAAATCCAAACAGCTCACCGGGCTTTCAGATCTGCCCCAACCATCATACATAATATTCCTTTAGAGTTTACAAGTAATTTAGCTAAGGCGTTAACCAACTGAAAAACATTTTGAGCAGGCTGGAAGAGAGAACCATCATATACAATAATACCTCATATTCTTCTAAATGATCACTGTCCTTATTAAAGTAATTACACTGTTAGACATCTAATAATCTAAGAAACAATACAACATAGAATTACTTTAGTTCAAGACAGTAAATAATAAATAGGAAATAATAATAATAATAATAATAATGCCCATACAAACAAAACACCATAAATACAGTATATTTCTTATCCTAATTAGATGCAAGCACCAAGTGGTCAATGAAATCAGGTTATATTGTGAAATTTCCATAGATTCTGTGTTTCCTTCAGATTCAAATGGAAGTTCATATTAAATTATTGCAGAAAGCAAAAGGCTACATGTAGGGAAATAATAAAAACTTTAGCTAGGCTTAGGGTGATTATTCTGTCTCTTTCTCTTCATAGTTTTTTTTTTAGAAAGTAAACACATGTGAACTCTGAAAACTCAAAATAGAAAATGTGTATTTTAAAAGTGATATGAAGATGACTTACTACRTTCAAAAGCTTCTCCACACTTTAATCAGCTTAATAAAAATACTACTTCTCATTTCACAGAATCACAGAATTAGCTGACTTGGAAGAGTTCCACAAGGATCGAGTCCAACAACCTTTACTCATGCAGGCCTCAATAGTTATGATTAAAGTAACAACTTTAGTGCTAGCCACTGCTGCTAGGTATAACCTTTGACATAGTTTTGGAGACTACAACAATACTTCATAAATAGTGAGGTATTTAGGAAATTTTACAGATTGTCTTATCCCTCCCCCYGGGTAGTTACTGGTGATTTGGTAAGTGATCCAGTTACAATCCTGTGCTATGTTTGTCTGTATTTTATAATCAATCATTTGCTTGCCAGTCAATTTTCGTTGTTGAAAAGATACTCATTCTCCTTACTTATAAATAAGTTTTGAAGACCACTGTTCTTTGTACTAGGTACTAAYRWGTACTGTTAATCATATTTATTTTAMTGTCAAAGGAAAGGTTTTATTTCCAAACTTTTTGCTAAGAAATGTGGTGGTTTGAAAAATAGAGTATGGAAATACATTACAAAGTTCTTTTTAACAGAGAACAAAAACTGTATTTCATGGGTAACCAGATCTTCCCTGATGAATATTTCATCTATACATGCTTATGCTTTCTTGGGAGGGGTAGTTGGGAGTGTTGTAACTTATTTATTTATTTAATCTGACTTCTTATTCTCATTCAAAAACACAAKTGTTTTTATTTTTATTTTCATATCATAACATATAGATGTTTGACTAATCTGTTAATCTGCTACCTCTTTTATTCTGTTTCCCTTTTCCTTTGCTGATATACATGTATGGTTTGTTTCTCTTTCCCTACTATACTTTTGGAGCTTGTCTACGCCATGTAACTCATGCTAATACAACTACACTTGCTAAGACTTGTAGCTGAGATGCAGCATATTCTGAAGAAGAAACAACATGGGCTACAGACTTTTTAAAAGAACATGGTATTAATCAACAGATTTTCAGACCTGTGCACTGAAATATTTGTTGGAAGAACTGTACCAGTCACCATATTCTTTCCTCATGTAGTTTGTGCACAAATTTGTAGAATGTTTTGCAGTGGAAAGGACCTTGAAGATCATCTAGTTCCAACTCCCTGCCATGTGTGGGCCAACTTTTTTTAGGTCTAATTTGCTCCAAGCCCCATCCAGACTGTCCTTGAAAACTTCCAGGGATGGAACATTCATAGCTTCTTTAGGCAATCTTTTCYRGTGTCCCRCCACTCTCGCAGAAAAKAATTTCTTCCTAATATCTAACCTAAACCTACTCCCTTTCAGTTTGAAGCCATTCCCCTCTGTCCTGTCACTACAAGCCCTTGTAAAAAGTCCTTGTCCAGATTTCTTATGAGATACTGAAAAGTGCTATCAGGTCTCCCTTAAGTCTTCTCTTCTTCAGGMTGAACAAACCCAGTTCTCTCCATCAGCCTTCAAGGAGAGATGCTTCATTCTTCTGATCAGATGATCACTGGTCCTCCTCTGAACTCTTCCCAACATGTGCACATCCTTCTCATGCTGGGTGCTCCACAGCTGGATGCAGCACTCCAGGTGGGGCCTCAAAAAGAACAAAGTAGACGAGCAGAATCACCTCCCTTGACCCACTGGCCATCCTCTTTTGGATGCAGCCCAGTTCACAGTTGACTTTCTGGGATGCGAGCACACATTGCCAGCTTATGTTGAGCTTCTTGTCAATCAACACCCCCAAGCGTCTCTTATTAGGGCTGGTCTCAATCCATTCTCTTCCCTGTCTGTATTGGTGCTTGGGATTACTTCAACTCAGGTGCAGGACCTTGCACTTGGCCTTGTTGACCTTCGTGAGTTTTCCTCAACACACCTCTCAAGCCTGTCCAAGTCCCTCTCGATGGCACCCTTTCCCTTCMGCATGCTGACTGGGCCACAAATCATCAGCAAATCTGTTAAGGGYGCACTCAACCCCACTGTCCACATTGTCAAAAAAAAGTTAAATGGCAACGGTCAAATACAACTTTGCGCTTGTCTCACATTCAGTACTCCTACATGTACATCTATCACAGCATTGCTCTTCATTCACCACTGTGTAGATAAAGTTACTTTTCTACTCACACTAAGCAACCCAAGAACAGAGGACACCTGACCTCTGTGCCTAAATCAAGGCAGAAAAGAAGAAAAAATTTACTGCTGACAAAAAGACTAAAGGAAACCAAAGTGGTCCATGCAGTGTTTAAATCAACTGTGCATACATTATGCATGTCTTGAKAATTTATGTTCACTTGTGCACAAATGGAAATCTCAAGGATAAATTTGGCTTGTGTATTAAAAAGACTACCCCTTTTTCCCAAAATCATTTACAGTTCCCACGCTGAATGTGATATGTGGTAGAGCTTTTCAAGATTTCATCACTTTCTTTAATCAAAGAAAAGTTAACATTTGCACTCAGCTTTGTCACATTGATTAGATTTCTTACCAAGTCAATGATAAGGAAATCCTTAAGTTCACAAAAACAAATCTATGGCAAGAAACCTCAGCATCCTCTGAACACTAAGAGCACTCAGCARAACAACCTCACTTAGAAAAAGAAGATGGTGTTTGTTAAGTAATAAAATTATTTTTAAATATTTTTATGAAGTCTGGTGTGCTACAACAATGGCAAGCCCATCACTGATGCTATTAATTTTATACACTTGCTCTCAATCCTCAGGTGAAGTCAGGATTGCTGCTGTGAAGGTGACAGTGTGACAGAGGTGGGATTATCCCTTGCTTGGTTTAATTGCCAAGAATGCTTTAAATTGGTCAGCCCTGAACAGGAAGTTGGACTAGATGACATCTGTAGGTACCTTCCCATTGAAAAAGTTCTATTCTATTCTGTTCTATATTTCTGAATCTCATGAAACTATGGAAACACAGCTCTCAGATCAACCTGCTTCTTTATTTGTTATGACATACTGTTTAAAAATGCTTTTTGCAATGGTATGGCATCCTTTCATTAAGCTACAAAAGTGGAGGTGGAAACTACCAGCCTACTCCCTCACTTTGGAAGGCCATGACTATTAAGAAGGAATTTTGTCTTCTCATCTTATTTCTCCCTAAAAAGTATCAGAGACCCTTCTGGTCAGAGAGACTTCTTATTCATCAAATCATTACTCTATTTTGAATTTGGACATACTGACATATGCATGACCACAGAAGGAACATAAATATTAAACTTTACATAATTTAAAACCTGCATTAACTGTGTTGCTGATTTCCTGATAGAAGCATGTTTGGGATGCAGTCCTTTAGGACTTSATGTAAAGGTCAAATGTTTGATTTCAGCCTAACAGGAAGCATCATTCCAAGTTTGCAGCTAATTGGCTAATCTCTAGGGGATACAGGCTCACTGAGCCCAGCATGGACTCACTAGGGCTTCCTACCATTAAAACAAAAACACAAAGGAAAAGATCGTGGTAGGAAATCTGTTTAACTGTCAAGGGCACAACATGAATCAAGGAAGCGATGGTTAAGCAAACTAGACTTCTGGTTGAATTGAACTATTCAAAAAAAAAAGAAATTTCGAGGGAGTTGCCATTGACATTTAAACTGTTATCCTTTCTTCTCTTTTTGTGCTTTCGGACTGGCTTCATTTGGTACTAAAATTGAGGTATGAAATTATCTTTTCATGGCTGCAAAGGACAGTCAACTGCACTTCAATTGTAAAATAGTTTGCACATCATGTTCTGCATTGGCTGAAGAGGACAAGCAACAACTAAATCCCAGTTATCATGAAAATGGTCCAGGAATGGAAAATGTCTGAAAGGCATACACAGCCACACARTCCTTAAAGATGTGTACTTTGTGATAATGATGATGAGCCAAAACCCAGAGACTACAGTGAAAGAATAACAGTAGTTTCATAATCCTGACATGATTACAGCAACTGTTGGTAGTTGCATAATTTGGAGTTTAGTTTTCTCACTCTGTATATATGCTAGCTTTATGCAAAAGCACACCTATATACATATAGGTAAATATACATATGCATGGTTTTCTTCTGTTCTGCTTGTCATTCCCTCATCTTCTGACTAAGCACTTCCCTGCAACATAGAAACACTCAAAATGCATTTGCAGTAACAGAAAGCCTGCTGCATTACTCTTGTAGATAACAATGTCTGTTCTCTGACAGAAATATTTAGAAAAGCAGCACAGTGGCAGGCCTGTCATTTTTTAGGTGTCGTCTTGGATTAATTTCTTTCTATACTGAATTAAAATTACCATTCCTTAACATTCTTTCAGAACTAAAAATAAATCTAACTGTGAAAAACTCCCAAATAGTTACYAGAGAATTCCATATTAGAAATGGATGGTGCCTCTTCTTAAATGAAATTTGTATTTTGACCACAGCCTGAAGTACTGAAGCTTGTCTGTCAGTTTGGCCATACTGAAATGGCCCAAATTCTGTCTTCAGTCACTTATGTCTCAGAGGTGTTGCACACTAAGTGGTATGCCTGTCATACAGCCTGTGCCATGGTTTAACCCCACCAGGACACTAAGTACCACACCGGTTCTCACTTTGTGTGCGTTCCTACCTGGTGGGTCAGGAAGAAGAATCAGGAAAAAAACTAACTTGTGGGTTGAGACAAGAACAGATTAATAATAAAAACAAAGTAATAATGATAATATTAATATTACCAGTTGTAAAATGAAAGCGAGAGGAGGACAGACAGATAAAATCYAAGAAGAGTGATGCACGATACAATTGCTCACCACCTGTGGACTGATGCCCAGATGATCCTCAAGCCACAGCTGGTCCCTCTCCTGGGTACCAACCCCAGTTGATACACTGGGCATGATGTGCTATGGTATGGAATATCCCTTTGGCCAGTTCAGATAAACTGTCTTGGCCATGCTCCCTCCTGGCTTATTGTGCACCTATTCACTGGCAGAGCATGAGAAAATGAAAAATCCTTRATTTGGAGGAAGCACTACTTAAACATCAATGTGTTATCAACTTTATTCTTGTACTAAATCCAAAACACAGCACTGCACCTGGTACTAAGAAGGAAAWAAACTCTATCTCAGTCAGAACCAGGACAAGTTTCTAACTTGTCAGACGAAGAATTGCTTTGCCAATTAAATTTTCATTCAACTTCCACACTATCCTTAGTCATCACTGACATACCTTTACTTGATTAAGGAATTTATAGTGCTATCATCTTTGGCAAGATCATGTGCATAGCTCATCCAGAAACAARAGCCACTTTGTTTGAGCCACTTTTTCAAACATCATTGGCCACTGTTTAGCAGTGCTTTCCACCAAATCAAATTTCAATCCAATTTTTTTCACAACTTTTAGAAACAGTTTGAAAAATAGAATGTCATCTGTTTATTAACTGTCAAAAGATGACCAGAGACACAGCACTTTAGAGTACTCTTACACCATTAATATGACAATTAATTTTCACTTTCCTGTATCTACCTGTAACCATCTGAAAGATCAGTTTAGTCAGAGAAGAATGGTAAACTCAAAACATTAGCACAATCTTACATCTTGCACAACACATTCAAGAAGCCTATTCTTAGTTCAACAACATTAAGTGACTGTAGAATAAATCCACAATCCATTAATAAACATCCTCAGAAGATACAAAAAGACAGAATTGGATTGAAAAATCTGGTTAACTGGAGRACAGTTCTTTAAGAAACTGAATAGCACGTAGCTGGAGATATTTTCCTCTAGCTTATCAGCTGTCATCATCCTGGTTTCCCAAAATTCGTAACAATTTAGCTTGCATCCTAGTTCACATCAATTCTACTTTAGAATATGGACTGAAAAAAGTTATCATGTGTATTTAGTTAAACTGAAAAAACAATCAGTTGAACAATTTTGGTGATGATGAAAATGTTTACTTGCTTCTCCTAGTACAAATTTGGCTTGTTTCATCCATAAYAGTCCAGCTTCAGTGAGGACACAACTCAATTCTTGAAGGTAGGAAGAGTAGAAAACTTCATGTTTCCTTTGGCTAATCTGTTCCATCACCTTTCTAACTCTGTTTAAGCCAGCTCAGCCACATTATCACAGTCTTCAGCAGCCATGGAATATCTCCTCTGTGCTACCCAACATTTTACCTAGTTTGTTCATCTGGCATATTCTAAACCCATACAAGGTTTTTTGTTTGGCTTGCAAAAGATATATTTGAAAAGTCAGTCCCAGAAGCTTGAGATGAAAAACAAAAAAACCACATCAATCCAACTTTCTTGTTTTCTGGAAAGTTTAACTAGGCTTACAGTGTCAGGTGGATGTATAAGTGAGAGAGATGCAATTTGAAAAATCTTGCCTATCAAAGACATTAGAGAGATAACTAAGTGAGAATTAAGTTGGACACAAAATATACTAAAGCTTTTTAAGCTGCTGAAAAAATCAYACTTTTTATTTTTGCTACTTGTTACTTATTCCTAACATATCACATATTTTTACCTTTCATCTTCTTAATGCATTATAAAACTAGGTATAAAAAAGTTGCTCYGAAAATTAAAATATTAATGCGCTGTAGAAATTGTCAGAACAAACCAGCACACATTCAAATAGAAAAAATGATAACWGTTAAACATGTACAGTAATATGCACTTATTTCACTTCTAATACACTTTTTATAGTCCTTCTGTTTTTGTTTTTTTGTCATCATAAATTATTGATACTTGCTCCATAAAGTTTAACATCGTACATAAAGCTAGCAGCAATCCTAGCTTTAGGTCCTGATAGTGCTGCATGGCTGATGATTTCTCTCTAAGCATTTAAAATCTAAATGTAATTCAATACAAAAGAATGCATTCACATTACAGCTAAGATTGGTCCGCTTGCTCATCTTGAGTTACCTCATTGAAACTACTCACTTAAGCATCGTTCATAACACTGGTAAAAGACATATCTTCAGAAGGTAAGGAAATTCCCCTGTCTTAGGATAACCTGAAAAATCCTCCTTCTCCACTGACACACCCAGACACAGTATTTGAATTACAATTTTCGGGTTAGGTGAGAATAATTYCAACATAAAGAACCCATGGGCACACATACTTTTGTATGTGCAGGCAAATGCAGCTGTGCTTAACAAAGTCYGACTGTGCCCATAGCCACGTAAAACACAGCTGCCAAAAAAAGTTACAAAAAATGTCCAGTTTATCAAACAGAATTCATGCACATGTATCTAGCCTTTTTTGTTCTTTTAAAACATGAAAAAAAGCTTTTCTCCAAGTAAACAGGGAAAAAAAATCTGTCAACTTTAATAGGTAAAATATCCTTTTTTAAACAGGTAAATAAACAGTAGATTTAGTAAATTTTCTAAAACAAGAGCAATGAAATATAATCTATAAGAGTGACTGCTTTATGGAAGGCAGATTACAGACTTCTACCTTGATTAGTATTTAAATAATTCCATAAAGAGCTTATAAATGCTGCAAAGAAACATACCTGGCATCAACCCAGAAGTATGGAATATCTTCTCCAGCATCGATTGACTTTCCTTGAATAACTCTTCTTTGGTTATTGGAAGATCTAGATGATCTCGAATAATCCCTGCTGCTTCTGGGGCTTGTCTACCTAGAACCAAGGATTTCACATCCCAGGTATAGCTCTTTCCATAACGCCTACAGATCTCGTCATACACTTTTGTATACAGAATCTCAGTATCTGAAAAAAAAAAGAAAAAAAGAAATTTAAACCTGTGTACAAACAAGTAGGTAGCTGGTCTTGCTAAGAGACCACATAAAAGGTCAGAGCATGAACTGCCAGGAGCCAGAAGGCAYGGAGCAGAGTGGGTAAAATGCCTCYYTTTATTTGCAGGAGGGAACCAAGGCTTCTCCCATCACCTCAAAGCTACCCAGGTTTTTCAAACTGTCATTTCTGCATTAAGAAAATGTATTTTAGGGTCTCAACAAAAAACTGGATCTGCTCTTTCATCACCTTTCTTCACTATCCAAGTTGGCAAGCAGYGTCTTAATTTAAGTACTCTATGTATGCTTTTCAAGAGGAAGGGAAGGGAAGAGAAGGGAAGGGAATCTGGTACTTTAGGGGGATGCCATTACATATTCCATGTAAATTGAAAAAAGAAAAAAAGATTTCATTATTAAAGAGTGTCTTTGAGAGGAARCTTCTAAGTGCCTTCAAAGACATTATGGTCATTATTACAGAGCTGCTGGCACCACYGCATTTACAAGAGATTACTTAACAGAACACACTCATTTTTATTTCCAGTGGATTTCARACAAGATCAAACTTCAGACTGAATTTTGGCAATGATACTATCAGCTTATATCTCAAAGGCGGTTTTAGGAATAAAGCTATTTTTTTTAATACAAACAAACAATTCACCCTTTCCTTCCCTCCTCCCCCTACAAATTTTTGAAAAAAAAAAAGGTCTTTAACATTGAATTTAACACTAATATGGGGATGACATGTACTTCCAGCTCTTCATTTCAGCAAAGATCTCAAACACTGGCTTTTCTACCAGTGTGTTTACCTTTTTAGGAAGTCTCCCCTGTAAAGTCAGCTACTTCTGTCAACCTTTAATTTCCTTCTCATGCATGTCTCTGCCTTCTGTATCTCTAAAGATATGTCTATTATCATCATTTTAGAAATAAAAGGCAAAAGCAAGCAAAGAAACAGGTTGCTCTTATGAGATTTATTTACAGAAATTAGGGAATTAACTTATCAACATGTCCTTTGCCAAGTAAAATATTTTTAATGGAGATAATAAAATAGTGAAATTATTCATGTGGATACTGTGTCAATTTCTGAATTCATAATAGTTATGTAGGAGTGATTAAATGTTAAGCTTTAACAGAGATACTAAGGAGAACACAATCTGACAAAGAGGCACAGAGCCCATGACTACAACAGATGCCAAGACCTTCCCTTCAGTCTGACAAACACTCCCTACCTCACCACAGTAATGTCATCCTGAGATCAGCAGACGAGTCTCATCTGAAAGCAAATGAGAAAGACAGGGGCCATTTCACCATCCTGGGAACCCACAGTAGTGCAGAATGGATTCTCTGCCAGCTGTCAGAGYGCTCTGGCCCATGTCTCCTCTCAGTAACTAGAGGGGATGCTGGGCCAAAAGATCAGATGAAGACCCAACATACTTGTCTGGGATGTTTAACAGAACACCAAGGGGGTCACAAAAACCTCTTACCTTAAAAATAGAGGCAAAAAACCCTGTACTACTCTTTGTAAATGCTCCTCAAACACTTACACATAAGTGAAAAAAAATACAAGGGATCTTGGAGATCCCTAAAACACACAGGAAAGGTATCACAACAGAAATACAGGCAAATGGGCTCTGAAAAGTGCTAAGCTGGCTGACACAAAAAAGGAGAAAAGAAAGAGAACAATAACAAAAATTCCTCAATTTGGCTTAAAAACTCCAGCTAGTACTCTCTGCAAGCTAGGAATGTAAATTAAGAATACAAATTTTTAAATTCACAGCTCGCACTTTCCTTTTTTTTATAAACTAGTTTTTCTCCTGTATCTCAGACTCACCATGTGAAGGACATAAAATTATTATCCTAAGTTTAAATTTGAAACTGAAAATCAATCCTCATCCTATTAAATAGTAMAAGCTAAGCAGAATTGAAACAAAGCAAGGAAACAAAAAATTCTAGATTTTGAAAATTTTTTGATGGGTCTCTATAATAATTACATGTTAATCTACTTGAACTGAAACGTTCAACTTTATTGCTAAATATACYACTTCAATAGTGTCCTGCATTTTTAATATTACATAGCTGACTTGTGAATGAAATTTTATTTATTTTCCTAAAAAAAATCAACATCATTTTAATTTTCATGAGTAGATGACAAAAGCATGGATGTTGGCATTTACTTGCTGAAACAGGTATGTTTCACTACAGCACACAAATCAAATCTGAAATCCAAGGAAAAAAATTATGTACACATACAGTGTAGATAATCCAGCTGGAATCTGAGAAGATCACTRCTGATAAAGCTGAATTTCTATATGCATGTATAACAGAAAAGGACATGTTTCTTTTGATTGAAGACAAAGGAAGATCTATATGTCTCCCTAATAATTAAAGAGCATTACATGAATACTAAATAATGACATAACTTCAAGATTTCTTATTCCTATTGGAAAGGAGCAATCTCAAAAAAAAAAGACARGCTAGCTTTTTCACCATTGTAACAAGAAAGAAACCACACACAGTTCAAAGGATTGATCAGAGTTTAAATATATCATATGAAAGCATAAATTTCATACTGCTACAAATCTACTATACAAAAAAATTTTATCTAGATCTCACACATGATTAAAACCCACTGATGAAATGACACAAGCAAGAAGAATCAGAAGTCCAACTCAAGTGCCTAATTACAAGCACCTACTGGTATTTACTCTGGTATGTCGAAGACATCCACACACATCTAATACTAAAAAGGTAATTTGGGCATGACTCACGCTTCATGGCATAACCAGCCAGATGATGCCCTACAGCATCCCAAGCGTTTCMCACTCACACATTTCAGCAAGTGAATCCAGCCCCAGCTGCTAGCCTCCACCAGSAATACAAACTGAGAATACAACAGGACATATGTGGCAGTGGCCTGTTCTAATAGTGGAAAGGAAAAGCAAGAATTCTTAACTCCTGCAATTTTGAGTAAATGCATAAGTTTTCAAAATACTCTTTTTATCTTTGGCTCTCATCTCTTGAAATATCTTTTATGTGGACATTATCAGCACAATGTACTGTCCATCTACTTGCTACATTTCACTGGGAATGAGTAATATTCATTCCCTAGTCACATATCATCTTCTAGTCATTTTTATAGTGACCCTTCTTCAATATAAAAGCACAGTCAGCTCCACTGCTGTTGTTTAGAGTGTGTAAAAGTCAGCCACAATAAATACAAATAAAGTGACCAAAATGACAGAGGCACTGGATTACTCAATTTGTGATCTGGCACAAAAATATGCTGACATGTATTCAGGAAGACCTTCAGGTCACTTGGAAACACACCACAGTGAATATATGAAGTGCATGATCTGCTTGAATCACTGCAGAGTCACAATTAGATGTGYAGATCTACCTAGATTGGAGGTACAGCAAACATCAAAACAGTGTGTAAGCCCCATGTTTATCACTTACACATAAAGACAGAAGTTTAAGACAAAAAATTGTGACTTCATGAATACAAAACTTAATTTTTTTAGAAGGTTATACATCTTCTAATTGAATATTATGTTATTGTTGTTCTAAAATAATCTCTAGTTTATCAAGTAGATGAGATTAGTAGGCATGAAACCTCCTTTTAGCCATAGCTCATCTAAATCACTAGTTCTGAGTTCTTTGTTTGAATAACCCATTTCTTTAAATAAACCATCTATAACACACAACTGTCTTGCAATTTGTGTCAAAAGGTCAGTTTTGCATTTCCCCCTCAACATTCTTCCATTCACATTTTCATTACTATGAAAGCTAGTTTAAAAATGCATGACTATGGTCACCTATGATGGCTAAAAGGAAAAAAACCCAGCAGTTTTACAGCTGACCTCAAAATTACTTACAGCAGCCCAGCAAAAGTAGGGAAGAGGAAGGCAGGCAGCAGAAATTACTTTTTGCATAATAACCTAACAGTTAGAGCACCAGCACAGAAAACAAAACTCAGTCCTTCAATCCACCCTAAGGCTGTTTTTCTAACATACCCTGACATTTTTTATGCTATTATGTTATGTGCATATATACACTTGTATACAGATAAACCACTTAAATGCTTGTACATATATAAAGCATCCAGGCCTTTATTTTCATATATTTACTTTTATATGGTGTATATATAGAACTGTGTTTTACAGGCAAAAGTGTCCTTTAAAGAATGAAATGCAGGATGAGTACTAGCCAATGAATACAAATCAACCTGGTGCCTCTTGACTTAAGGGCTCGTTAAAGGAATATGGTTCAAAATGCTTAGCATTGAAAGTACACAAGGAAAAGCAATGTTCCATTCTTTACTGTAGTATTCCCCCATTTCTTCCATGAACTTGTTTAGGAGGAAAAATGAAATCTAAATTTATCATCTGAGACATACACACATCACTGCCACAGGAGGAAATAAGCGCTGGTTTCACCSATGCTCAAGTGAAACATTTGAGTCATGCCTAAATGTCAAGGCTGATGTACCCAACCAGGCAAACTGAACCTAAAGGCAGTCTGGACCACCAAACCAAGGGAAATGCTGCTGTCATATTCATGTCTTGTACATTCCCACTCTCATAACCAGTACCATTTAAATTCATCTTACTGCTCCCTGGAAGTTAAAGGAAGGTGAAGTATCTATTAAAATAAACATCAAGCATAATGGCTACTTCAAAATCATAAGCTACTTAGAAAGAACAAGTTATTTAGTAAACCATTTTACAYAACTTCAAAAGATACAGGAAAAAAATTGCTGAAAATTAAAATTACTGCTTCCAATTTAACTGAGTAATGATTTTTAAACCATTACATTTTTGATTAGCACTTGGAAAAACTCACTGAAAATATCCATTATTCATTTTAGTAAGGAGCAGGTATAAGACTGTTCTGGAGCTTTAATTTTTGCAAACCTACTTCTTACTTTCCCTTGTACTTGAATGTTAATGTAAGTATACTCCGAGGTAGACAATCATGTTGCATTGTGATTACTTTACTAGGTCCAGAGAAACATGTTGCTACTGGCTAATTCAGTGCTGTCAGTCTGTTTGCCCTTCTCTGAGAGATCCTACCATGAATTCAAGTTACTGCTAACAGGTTTAAAAAGGAAGCAAATTTGATTCTCAAACAACAGCAGCTGCATGAAACTGTTCCCAAATGAGTATCATGTATTTCCCCCTGTGGGCTTATATTACTAGGAGAATTTTTCAATGGCAGCTACAGAGGAAGCCAATTTCTCTTTTTATATGCAGAGAAACATGGAACTTCTAAGGGGAGAGGAAGAAACTTCTGAACAAATTCAGAAGGCTTTTAGTTTACATTAATACAGCAGACATATCTTAATGCTATCTTGTATTCATATATACATATATTTTTCTTCTTTTTTAATGCCACAGTGAAGTGAAAGAAATAGTTCACAAATAAAGCATGCAAACTTTTCGATGTGGAGCTGTAAACAATAYTCTGGCACCAATGCAAAACAATACATGAAAACGTAAAGAAAGTCTGCATTTCAATTCCTGAGCATGAGGGAATCAAACTTTTAAATATAAAGGCAATATACATGACTTAATACAAAACATTTTAAAAATGTACTTATTAAGCAYCATCTATGTGACAGCATCTTATTAGTTTAAAAATAGAAAAGCTATTGATTCATAGAAACTGCCTGATATGCTTTCTTAGGCTCTTAACCATTAAAGGCAGAACTATGCAAACATCAGTTGATACGATGCCTGCAAAACCCTGTCTGTTGGGTGGAAATCTACACTTTACAGAGACACAGCTTCTTAAAATGTGTATGGGGAGACTCAAGTCAGGCAATAGTTACACTGTCATTACTATATGAACTCCTATAACATGGAAATTTATACAAGCAATGTTCTCGACCAGAGGAGCAATTACCAGCTATGAACACCTATCAGCTTACAGCATATTCACAAGGAAGCTAGCCTTTCACCAAGGGGGTACCTMCTCTTTTCAAGATGTTGCTGAAAACACAAAGCAGCAGTCCACTGGCCCAAGGAATGCAAAACAAGGTTTAAAAAGTTGTTTTGAAATTAGATGCTCCAAACCACTTGTGTAAAACCACTTCCCCACAAGGTAGATGAAACCAGAAGGGTCACTGTGCTATCAAAGTCAGCAGAAGAACAGCTAATTGTATCTTCTTCATTAAGAGTCTGACRGGTTGGCCCTGGTCAGGCCAGGTACTCAGCCAAGCCCCAAGCTACTYGGTCATTCTCCTCCTCCTCAGCTGGACAAGGGAATGAAAATACAACAAAAGATTCACGAGTCGAGATGCGGGCAGAGAGAGATGACCCACCAGTTACCATTACAGGCAAAACAGACACAATTTGGGGAAATTGTATCTGAGCAGGGGAATAAGAAATAACACCAAATTTTAAAAAACCTTCCTTTATACCTGTCCCATCTTCCTGGGTTTAGCTTTAGTCCTAACTTCTCCACCTCCTCTCCTGCAGCAGCATAGGTGAACAGAGAAGAAGGGTTTTTGTGGTCAGTTCATCACACATCTCTGTTGCTCCTTCCTCTGCAGGAATAGGACTTCTACAGCACCTGGAGCATGTCCTCCCCCTCCGTCTTTACCAACCATGATGCCTGCAGGCCCGTTTCTCTCATATATTCTGGCTCTTCTGCCCTGGCTGCTGTTCTTCAGGAAGTGCTCTTCAGCTTCTTAAATCTGCTATCCCAGAAGTGCTTTCACTGTCACTAATGAGTTCAGCCATGGCCAGAGTCAGGTCTTTCTTGGATCTGGCTGGCATTGGCTCTGTTGGACATCAASGAAGCTTCTGGCATCTTCTCACAGAAGCCACTTCTGTAGCCCACCCTTCCACACAACTCCTCTGCTACCAAAACCTTGCCACACAAAGCCAAATACAAATACATACTTTCTCTGGGAAGAGCTATCTATAAGAAACATAACCTTCCTTAAACAGATATCCCAGAGCCGTTCTGTTTAATCCACAACCTTAAAGAGAAGAAATGGAAAAAATAGTTGTGAAAGGGGAAAAAAGGGACAGAAAACTTTATTCCTTCCTCCAAAAGAAACAACAAAATGAGGCCATAGGGAAAATTCTCTTCAGCACATGACAGGTCTCTCCTAATACCAATTTCCTTATTCTCAAAACACTTTAATCTTTCTAAGAATATATGCATATATTCTCAGAGAGATTATATATACATACATATATATATAAAGACTTGATCAAGCTGCAAATTCAAGATGTTTGACTTTCAGTGCTACATGTTTCTAAATCACTTTCTGTAATACTGTCAAACGTCTGTTTCCTCAACWGTGGAAACATTTTAAAAGACAGAGTGACTTCAATAGGAAAAAAAAAAAAAAAACATTACATTTCTACTGTGGCCTTGGACAATGTTCTAAATTTAATGGTCGCAATGTGTCAAACATYGCTACCACAGAGAAGGCGTAGAGAGCTACAGATTAAAGACAATCTCTTCTGTCCACTCAAGAGTGCCTAAAATTTTTGAGGTAAATCTGTTGATGGAGTGATTTCTCTGTAGTGATAACACCAAGAGCAGAAAACCAAAYATCATCAAATGACTTGGTTTTCCAAGAGTGAGGACATTTCATCATGGCTGAYTATTGTAGGAAGCTGMATTGCTGCTAGCATAGTCCAGGGTAAGGAAGCAAAAAGGACCTTTGCATAATATCCACAGATATTTATTCAGCCACGCGGTGAGACGTTCACATCCCAGACAGACACACAAGGACGACGCAGCTTTCTCCCTCCAGGGTGCTGGGGGCTGACCCTGGTCTCGGGGCCAATGAGGGCCAATCAGGGAATGGGGGGGAGTGGCTCAGGGACATAGGAACCGACATAGGAACAGGGGAAGGGCCAATGAGGTCTAACAGCTTTTTGAGGGAAGATTCCTGTGTCTCCCTAGTCCAGGGAATGCTCCCCCAGGGTCTCCACAGACTATCTACATACAAGAGCAAAGTGACAGAAATACTGCAGAAGACCTGGTCACAATAATTCTTTAATAGTTGTATACAAGGCACTTCTTACACTAACTATAATAACTAAACTAACTAAAATACACAAAAAGAATCAGACCTTTGAGATTTACAAGGCAAGTATGATACAGCAAACTGAAATTTATGTTTTATGACCTGCAATGACTGTTTGAAAACTGTAGAAGAAAATYCAAACCTGTTATATAGATACCAATAAAAGGAACTTCCAACACAACATAACAGGGAACTTCCACAGAGGTGAGCCACAGGCTACTCTGAAGATGYGTGACCACAGCCCTCACCTCCCATGAGGGACTGAGGATCAGAATAGAGGGCTAGTCTCACAGACTACTCAAAGGCCTCACACAACAGCAAGAGTTGTCCTGCCTCCAGACTCAGCAGTAAGCCAGAGGCAAGCTCCAGCTGAGTCTTAGATTAAATACAGCCTGTAGCCCAGAGAAAGACTACCCAAAGTTACAACTGTCACAAATGGTGTTTTTCTTAGTTTCCCAACCCCACTGGTAAAAGTACAGAAATACTAGAAGAGTGCAATTTGCTTTAGAATATAATCAGCTTGCTTAAGATTGTCAGGATGAAATAAAACTTATACTTGGCCATAGAAACTTTTAATTAAGCCCTATTGAACCCAGTGAGAGATAGGTACATAAACCATAGAATGGWTTGGGTTGAAAAGGACCCTTCAAATACAACCTATTCCAACCCCCCTGACAGGGGCAGGGACACCTTTCACTAGATCAGGTTGCTCATAGCCCCACCCAACATACAATGCTTTTGTGTTTCTGAGCTAAAATGCCATTTGTACTCCAGAACCTGAACCACAGGCTGGCAGATGCTGTGCACTTAGAACACAGCAAAAAGAATGTCTATTCACAGGAAATTAGGCCAGTCACTCAAGTGCAGTCATACTCATCCATACTAGGTCTTTGTAACAATATTCCCCAACAAACTGCCACTTACAGAGTTTAGTATACAACAACAGATTTTTAASAGCATTCATTTTCTTCATGAGTATTTACACACTAATTCTCAGTCCTGATGCTGAAGAGTTGTATGGTTTTCCTCCCAGTATGTATATGAAATTTTGCTGAAAAGCTTTAGCCTCTCTGTATATGTGTTTTAGTCTACATAGTAATACTAGTATAAAACTTACACTAGTTATTTACTAATATTAATTCTAACTACAGTTCTATAGATAGAACTACAACTAGTTTAGYTATTATATAACTAAAAAATAGACCGAGTTAACTTTCATTAACTGGAAAATCTTACCAGAATATTTTAAGTTAGCCTTCTGTCATGAAAATTATTGCTCAAAATTTCTACCTCCGATCATATAAAATCTCTACTTAATATGGCAGACACAGACTGATTAGGAAGCCTGAAAAACATTAGCAAATAGCATCAACTACAGTTCAAGTAACACATGGAAGAAACATTTCAAAATTAAATATCTGATGCAAAATACCTGTGAAAGGATTTCAAATCACCTCAGTTTGAAACCACCCCAGGGACATTCATCTGCAAWAAATCTCATCAACCTCTATGCTGCTGTAAGGATTTAAAAATTATGGTTGCCTGCCTTAAACACTGTTGCCACTGAAGGACTTTGCCCATTGTGGCAAACTGTGCAAAGAAGCAAACGCTCATCTGCAACCACTGAAGGTGTCTACCCCAAACATACCTGTATTGATTCCTGGAGCTTGGACTGTARATTAAGCCACCTGACAGGAACTTGAGAAAAGATAAAGGTGGTACTGTTGTCTAAATGTTATCTCAAACTAGAGGGAGGTAAAAAAAGCTGGGGGACAAGAATATATCACTGATTATGGACAAGGAAAACCAACTGAGCAACACTGCTAAAATCAGCTCARACTAAATCCGGCAGGGGGAGATCAGAACCCACTGACTCAAGAAACCCCCTGACTCAAAACTCAGAAAGACTGGGCACAGGATTAATTAGCATTAGAAGTGAGGGAATTATTTAACCAATAGAGTAAGAGAACTATGTAGCCAATGAACACCAATTCCTTTGTTTGCTAAAATGTATAAATARTGAAAAATTTTCAACAACTTCACGACCCTCACAACCAAGAAGCCCAGTGTGAAGAAGGACCAATGGGATGCTGCTGGATCCATGGGTGGTGACTATATTCTGCTTAATCTATCTGTCGGTCTGTCTGTCTCTCCCTTCTCTCTTTTTTTAATCTATCTCWCATTTTACTGTTAAACAAAATCCATACTAAAATCCATACTGATTTAGGTCTATGATCCTGCTTGCACCTTAATTCAGATAGAGGCATCTCTCAATAATGAGATCTTAACAACTACACACAATTATTTTATTATAGTAGAAGTGACACAGACAACATTTAAAAGTTTGGCACACGTCAGGTACCTAAAAGCTGAAGTACTGGATCCAGCGCGCACTTTCAAGTAAAATATTTTAACTTTTAAAGCTTTTCTGAGAGTGTCCCTTTCTTGGAAAGGAGGAGATGATCAAGAAATTTTAACTCCCATGCTTGAGTCTTACTGACCTTGTATWATTTTAGCACATTATGAAAACTTTAAAGAAGCATAAGGTCTTTGAACATCGAAATGCATTTAACCTAAATACACTATCTCTTGTTTAAAATGGGAAAAATAATAAAACAGTATCAGGGATGTTTTATAAGAAGACATAAAACTTATATACAGTACAATCCTGAAAGAATACTGTAATTAGAAAAAGGTTCAGAGAGAGAATCTCACTAACATGTCAGTGAACCCAATTCACATGAGGACTACAGGAGAAATGGAAACCTGGAAGGAGACACTCTGACAGTAGCTATTAGGGTTATATTTTTAGGTATCTCAAAGGGGAGASGCTGAATCTTCTTTTGCTAGAGAGTGGTTCTGGGCATAATGGAAATACTACCTTATGACTCTCTTTTGAGTGTGACAGCTTAGAGTTACAAGAAACGCTGCTGTGTATCCTACAAAATGAAAAAAAWGTGTTCAGAGACTCAAAGAGTACAAGAAATTTCAGTCCATCATTTCATTCTTCCATATCAGTAATGTGATAAAAATAAAAAGAGATACTGAGAATTGAACTAGAAGTTATTCCACTTTCTCTCAATCCTTCTTTCCTTCTGCCTCAGTTCTGCAAGCTRAGGTCAAAGTTTACATCTTGAGACACAAACAGCTTCACTCTCCAGTGGCTGAAATTTAATAAGCCTGACACAGGAGTTACTGCGCTGGGGTGTTCTTAGTTTTATTGTAACATTGCTTGCAAAAGACAGACTGGGAATTTATATGCTCAATAAGCAGATAGAAGAGATTTTTTACTTTATTTACAAAAATAGCCTAAACTTCCTTCACTCTATCTAAAAAACAAAGAAGGAAAAAAATCCAGTACCCTTTCTCCCACAATCAGCAAAAGGAAAAGCGTCTGATTTATTTGCTGAATACATTCAACTGAGCCAAGTCAATTAATGACTTTTAGATAAAAAGTCCTATACTTTTTGACCCATTATGTTTTTAAACTGTTAGAATTCATCCTAGGCTTATAGTTAGAGCTGCATAACCAGTTAAACAGGGTAACTTACATGTTTCCTAAATGTAAGGAAAAAAGAACTGTGAGGTGTACAAGTTCCATTATAATAAAACAGCTGGTCACCCAAAGACCTTTCTTTTCTGCAAGAACTGCACACACTCTAGGCCACATCTTTCTAACAACCTCTGGGTAGTAATTTTCAAAGAGATTWAAAACTTTGCACAAAAATGCAAACCTGGTAATCAACAAGCAGAARTATCTTTTTTTCTTCTATTTTCTGAAAAGCAAATCTAACTATTAATTAAAGAATCCAATTGTATAGAACARTCAGAGAAAAGAGAACTACACACTACTGACTACAGCTACTGTCTACACTTTCTAATACAAAGTGTTGCTTACTCATTGATCTTGTCATAAGCAAAGAGATTGGAGATTTTATTCTTGTGTTAGGTTGACACAGACCACRGTGGTATTTCTACAGGGCTGTCAGGCTCTCATCATTTCTGTTATGAACTCACATTCTATATAACTTAAAAATTTTTCCAGTAATAAAATTGAAATTACACAAAAAAAAAAAAAAAAGCTGTTTTCTTTAGGAGAGGGATTTCTTCTTCTCAGTACTCTCTATCCTAATTATTAATTACAGAAAACCTAGCATGTCTCTTGAGATTTTAACTCCCTACACTAGACTCACAGAGGAGCTTACGTAGCTCTTGAACTGGAAATAGGAAGCATTTACACTGTCAGTACTAAAGCAATTAAATTGCATCATCATTATCATTATTCTGTGAAAAAACAATTTCTTTGGTAGTCTGTAATTGTTTCCAAGGCTCCACTATAGACAATTAAAGTGGGTAATACATTTTCCAAAATTAGACTGCCATTAAGTACAGTTATACAATAGCTGTAATCATAGATAATTGTAAATAATTTTTTTGAATATATGATTTATGYTTCTGGGCTTACATTATCAATACCACTTTCTTATGGATTGAARGAAAGGAGTAGCTATTGTTATACAAACAGAACTACAACATATTGTAACCAATTCCTTTACTTTTACCCATGGAAAGTCCAGTACCTGTAAGGTACTACATATTACACATTTGATATCCTACATCACCTAGGTAGGGCACKTTGTAAGCAGTCATAATACAATCTTTCTGAATTATGTACTTATATGACGCTCTCCTCTAAGAAAAAGAATGGCATAAAGAACATGGGGCTTGGAAAAAGTTATTTATATGCACTATCAAATCAGCTGCCAAGTCAAGACGACTCAGATAAAATGAGAATTTCAAGATGGTAGTGAGAATAATTTCTAGGAAAATCAGATCAAATCTCAGGGTTTTTTTGTAACCTAACAACTGAGAATTTTATCTTGTTACTGTTAAATCCATATACTCACTAYCTACTCTTTAAAACAAGTTGCAAAATGAAGGGGAATAGTTCAYTTCTATTTTGGAAAAGACAAAGCCACAATAAACAGTAAACTAGGCAAAATGAACTCTGAACCAAWCATTCCAAGGAATTAAATTTTGCAATACTCTAGAATTTGCAATCAACTGACACATAAAACATTTGACATTTTAGAACACACAAAACCAGAACAGCAACACCACTTCTTGCTCTTTACTCCTAGATACCTTCATCCATGAAAAACAAAAACATTTAAATTAAAAATGGTAAAAGGGTAAATATAATAAAAATATGATCTACAACAATAATAACAGTGAAAGTTATTAGGCAGCAGAATAGCAATTAGATAGACTACAATACCTTAGTGACCCAAATACTTTCATTTTCCTGAGACATGTTCCCCATGAAACACTGTTTTTAATTTTTAAAGACTAGAAATTTATTACATTGTGATAAGCTCTTTATGGCTCCATCTCCCCTGAGCCATAAAGCAAAGAACGCTTTGTTAGTCCAGTAATAATGTAATGCTATAGAGTAGACTCAGTCCTAGCATGAAAAGATCCACCATTTCACATGGTGTAATTTTTTGTAATAAYGATCTTGTAGCAGAATGCTGACTTTATCCAAGGTTATATCACTTTACAGGTATGCATGAGTATACTCTTCTGCCCTGGAGAGACAGGTCAAAGGAGGTTCCTATATGTAAATTACAAAACAAGCAAAGAAAAATATCTTTACCATAGAACAATTTATTCAAATGAAATATGTCTCAGTATACTCATGCTCCACCTTAAACCATTAATTTCTTGTACTTCAAACCTTCTGATACACTATGATCCTATTTTTTTTCATTAAACCCACATTATCTTTCACTTCATTCTTCTAGTACTAGTACAATTTTTTTCCTCTTGCTTAGAAATGTTCCCAAATGACCAGTACCAGTGTCAAACTCATAAAACATCTCAATCCAAAAAATAAAATCCCACTTATTACTGGTCAGTAATCAAATAAAGGTATATTCTATTAGTTTGAATAGGTACTCTGTTTAAGCTTACAYTGCATACAAAAGGAGCAATTAAAGCAGAAGATAACTTTGAAGACACAACGTTCCAAAAGATGTCCTGACATAAACAGGCTATTTGCTGTATACAGTGACAGTCTCACTGGTACTGTGAGAAAAGAACCTGAGTGAACTCATATTTATGCACAGCTGATAATCCATGCCCAGGGCTGAGCAGCCTGGCAGCAAAGCCAGTGAGTGCAGCACGTGTGAGCACAGGGCTGCTGCAAAGGGCTAGCACGAGCCCATCCTGTGGGGAGCAAAGGTGACATGGGGCCCTATTACAGCAGGTCAGAGAGCACACGTTAATGAGCTGGAAGAATGAGACACTCTAACACTGCCCATATTATATAATGACAAAGGTCATGAGCACATTCACATAGATGTTAGACAGAAAGACTGGACTGACAAATAGTAAGTAAAGTGGGCTTTCCTCTTAAATGCCTTGCATTACCCTGAGACAAACTGCATGTGAAGTTTATCCAAAAGAACCACACACAGGCAGAGGCAATCCAAAAACAAGCGCAGAGAAAAAAAGCAATGTTTGGAATGCTAACCCATAAGTGGTGCCCTGTAAAGACTGAAGCATGGACTCAGACTGGGAGGGAATCTGAATCCTTTATTCAAAAAAATGAGCTGGTTTTATACACTTTTTCAAGGCACAGCATTTCCTTACATGCTAATTCTCACAGCAACACTTTCTAAATGTCCTTCTATGGAGTGATCATGCACTGTTCACCCRTCAGCTTCTGCCAGGCTCCTCTCTGTACGGCTCTGCTGCGTGGCACCTCCTCCCCCGAGGTCAGGTGGAGACAGCCTCTCTGTGCCCCCCTGTGCTCCTTTGTGCCACCATGGCATTTTGCAGGCACGTGCCCCAGCCTGTAACTCAGTTCTATGCTATCTCTTCCCACAGTGCCCMAATGAAATAATTCAAGAGTTAGAAATAAACTTGCTTCAAGAGACACAGTCTCTTAGTACTTATTTGATGACTTTTACAAAAATATGTCACATGTCATATGTCATACTTTTCTTCCTCTTTCTCTAAAGAGAGAGAGGAAGTGAAGTAAGAATACATTTTAACAAGAAACCAGCTATTATATGTAACAATAGCTTGGAAAAGTACATGAGAAAGAGCAATGTATGCTTAGATGAAAGTTTTTCCAAAATGCAGCATCAGATATACTACCAAACTACTACTGAATATGGTATTCATTATAAGAAAAATAGAAAGATTATTAAAAGCTGCACAAGAACAGAAAACATACATGGAGACAGCAACAATTGATACTGTCAACAGGTATGCAACCCTTCAAGAAACAAAATATTACTTAAAAAAGAAAGTTCAAAAAAGTTTTCAGCCATCAAAAGAAGAGCCACAAATGATACATTCYTCACCAGTTATTGAAGCAAAGGAAGCAAAAAACAGTGATTAAAAACAGAGGATGGTTTTCCCCTAAGTTTTTAGGGGAAAACTTAGAGGATTTTTTTCCCCTAAGAAAAAAAATCTTGATGAAGGTTAACACTACCTCAACAAACCTTAGGTCAGAACAAAGATTTTCTTWTTATTATTATCAAAGGGGGCAAAAAGGGATAAGTCAAGGTCAGGAGCCGCTGAGAGAACCATTTTAAGCCACAAAAAWTTTTTTGGTTATATAATTCTCAGTAGTCTTGTGAAAGAAATTAGTATCAATACAAAGATGTACATAAACACATAATAGGAGCAGCAACAATCATTAGCAGTATCTACTTCATGCCAGAGATGTCCATAATAAATGCAATAAAGTTTGAGAGGAGAAGATAATTGGCTTAATTGCTTCTGTATTTTTAGTTAACATAGTTCCTGGTCTTAAAAAGAGCAATGGTCATAGTGTGAAAATTATAATCTCCATTAAGGTCTGTTGCCAATAAAAAAGAAAAAAAGTTAAAAATAATAGCAACCACAATCACCCTTCTTCTTCCTCCATTAGAAGTGTAAATGCCAGTATTCAAGAGCAGGATTGTGTCTCAGAGATAATATACCAGCAGAATTCAGAGACCAGAAACTGCCCTGCCCAAATTAAGAYATTCTGAAAAATTCCACTCTCAAGAGCTCAATTAGGCAACTCACAACAAGGCTACATGAGTGAATTACAGCTACTCAGAACAAGAGCTGCAGAACTGGGTCCAAGATGGTACAAAGMGTAACTATTGCYAGTATGCAGAATAATAAAACCAGGGCTGTTAATGCTGTTTTTCTTCTTAAGTAAGAAGAAAATTGGAATACAGCAGCTAGAAATTGTGTTATTATAATGGAAAATTCTATGCACCTTTTCTTTGTGTGAAATTCTATTCCATTTACGACACCTTATTATTTACATTCAAAGCAAAATAATTGGAACTTTATACACATGACAGTTTACGTATGCAACAAATCCTTATCATCTACAAACAGATTTGAAAATCCGCTTTTAGGCATAGGAAGAGACTAATTTTTATAAATGGTCTAACTGCTGTATGCACCTCTAAAATCGCTAAACAGAACCTCTACATTACCAGCATTTTCAAAACATACCTCTCCACTTACTACAGGCTCTCTATGCAATTGCAAGTGTGTAACAGTCAGAAAACAAAAGCCACATTATTGAAAGGGAAATTGGAAAACTCTCGGGATTAATTGTTTGGCATGTGGTTTCTCTGGTTTTGGGGTTTTTTTCTTACTTTACAACCAAATGTTTTGGGTCTGGGGCAACTCATAAATAAGCACCAAAAATACACTGCATTTCTGTGTAATTCCTGTACAACATTAAATTCAAATCATGGATCTTTCAGCTTGGGAGYATTCCTTGGGTAATTTCTCAAGGAAAAAAAAATCATTGTTAATGCTGCCCATGGTAATTTGAAATGTGGTAGCCACTACAGAAATCAAAACCAAAACTCACACCCCACCCCCCCCTCCCTTGAATGCTGAAATTACTCTGATTCTGGATTATTCTAACCACAAACAACAAGCAACCATGTGGATGGGCAATTCACRAATCAATCAAGGGAATAACAGAAGTCAGACTCTGGGTTAGTATGTGTGTTATGTTCTTGCCAAAATTTTTCTTGCTGTTAAATTAAAATGTTAGCTTTCAAGCATATGACAAATCTTATTTACTGTATTTATGGTTAGTTAATTCTCAATGAAAATTTTACTTATGTCCAAGATTTGCTCATGAAGCATCTATAGGGTATTCTAATCCAATAATATCTTTAATCTCTTTAGTTTTGCAACAAATTTCAAATACTGAACACAGGGGCAAGAGAGAATTTTCCCTTCCCTTTTTGCTCCCAAAATCAGATGGAAAGTGAGAATGACAAGAAAGTAAGTTTGCACTACACAGAAGCAGAAAATAGGCTTACAAAGATTGCCAGGTTATAGCCTAAGAAGATTAATTCCTGCACTTAAGGCATAACATAGACCAATCTAGAGAGGACCGATGTCTAATGGAATTGGTGTTATTTGCTTGGATGCAGAAGAAATAGGAAACYGTTTTAAATAAAAGACAGCACACACATAAGCAAACTCCAGCATGGAACTCTCATCAGTTTTCTTGTAACAGCAATCTCCTAGGCAACATGTGCAATAAAATGGAAGAGTACATTTTTGACTTCTGACCTTGTGACGATGAGTAGGTAACAATGGGGTGAAAGAAAACATGCTGAAATTCTTGTGAATCTCACAACACTACAACGAATTAATCTGCAAGCTAACTTCTCCTATATTATAGACCAGAGATGACCTGTCTGGCCAGCCACGCAGAAGTGTCTTAGAAATGGCACAAAACGCTGAGGTCTTCACACAAAGGCGACACTGGCTATAAAAGCAGCAGCTTCTGATCCCAGTTGCTTTAACTACATTCCATCCTTCTGGAAATGGTCACAAGCTGGCATACCTGTGCCTGTGCAGTCCAACATGACTTTGAGTTATGGGGAAGGTATCTTGCAAAACTAAGCTGCKTTAGGAACCATCTCTTATATTTGAACACACTGATTTATCTCACGTAAAAATACTCTTTTCCAAAATTATGGGGCACTGACAAGGATAATAATTTACATAGAACCATCCCTACTCCTAGGAGAAATTAAAACAAAAATAAATACATGAATAAACTTCCTATACTAAAGTGTCATACTCTTTGCATGTTAGTTTAGCTCTAGATCAGCTTTAAGCACAATGCAAAGAAATATCTTATTTTTGCAAGCATTTTCCTAAGTTAATTTTTCAGTTGAGAAAGGTTAATATTACATGTTATAGATACATATTATAATATTGGCTTTTTGCAAATATTAAAATGCGTTTTATGTGTGTGGTGTTAAAGCAACTTTGTTATATAGTTTGTATTTTTGTTTTTAATTAAGTTTAGACATAGTAGTGAAATAGCTATGCTTGTGTTAAAATGCCTGCTTGGATGGGATAACATCCAATGAACACAGGATAAGGACACCTGCTACAGATATGCCAAGTATCAGCACTTACCATTTGAAGAAAGTATGGACCRAGGCCCAAACTAGAAGTGATAAAGAGAATGAGCCAGAACCACAGCCAACAAACATGCATGCTCTAAAAAGGCAAACCCAAGSAGGAGCCATGTAAAATAGCTCCTGGAAAATGTCAACTAGTTTATGGATATGCATACAGGTCTTTGAACATTCAACAGATTGATGTCAGGGAAAAGGTATTTAAGGGGTATCCCTGAAGGTGATGGTGTGGTCTTAGATGAGTGCCAAGATGCACCTGGCCGTAATAACCTTTGCTTTATGGTCCTTATCTCCTATCGTCCTTTAATAAACTTGTTAAATTTTCACAAGAGAGTGAACATGTTTTTCACATTACACACGTAGCTTGTAGAGAATTTTAAATGTTTTCAGCCCAAGTTTAAGCGCATATCATCAAAGGCAACATTCAATCCTATTTGTGTTCTGGTAGTAGGGTAGCTATTGGCTACAATTCTATAACAAAACTACTTGTCATAGCTTAAAAAGAAACCTACGCAGTAAGTTTATATGATAGATCCTGGGGGGCACTACTCTAATTTTATATTTTGCACAAGGTAAATAGATTTTTCCCTCTCTGTCTTTAGCATTGATTTTGTACGTTTTTACAATATGTTAAAATGTCAAGGTCCAAACTGTACAACTGTAACAACAGAATTTATTTAGGAATCAAATATCTCAAGTTTCTGTTGTTGTTGTTATTCTTATTATCTGTTAACCCTGTACTATGTGTTAAATAAGTGCATAAGTAGGTTTAATATTTTTCATATCATTAATTATATTAAATTAATTTATTAGTATAATTAATTAATTTATTAATTAATATTTAAAATAGTTAAACATTTTTAACTAGACCACACACTAGCAGTTAGAACAGTAGTCTTCTGTAGTAACAGACTACCACATTTCAAGAAAAAGCAATCTACTATTCTGAGCATTTAATGTCATTACTTGTAGGAAATCAAGTTGAAATTTAACTTAAGAAATGTAATGCCTTAATTGAAGTGCTGGGAGRTTTTTTTGTGGGTTGCTTTTTTTTTTGTTGTTGTTTTGGGTGGTTTTTTTGAGAAAGTACAGCAGTACAACAAACACTAAGATGTAGTTATTCCTTTTCCTCTCGTTTCTACTACACAGTGCACCACTAATCAACTATGATAATTAATGAAGCTGCGTGAGARGATGATCAGTCACTGGAACAGGCTCCCCCAAGCAGCCATCATGGCACCAAGGCTGTCAGAGTTCAAGGAGCATTTGGACAAGGCTCTTAGTCCTCTGTTGTAGTTTTCAGAAGTCCTGCAAGGAGCTGGACTCAATGATCCTTATGTTTTGGGAAGAGATGGGATGGAGTTGCGCTGCAGGCTGTGGCACGCACCTGCAGAAGCACATGGCAGCACAGAGCTGACCTGACCTTGGGAGGAGGCGTCACGGGACAGACCCCTATGGAGAGGAGCCTGCGGGAAGCTGACAGACAGGTGAACAGCGCGTGATCACCCCTAAGATTCCATCCAGGAGCTCAAAGGGAAAGATTAGGTAATAAAAAAAAGGAAGGGCAGATTGCATTGATTAGAAATGCAGAAAAAGGAGGCTGACAGATGGGTGAACAGTGCGTGATCACCCCTAAGATTTCATCCAAGAGCTCAAAGGGAAAGATTAGGTAATAA
>JACDOX010000011.1:138375-299796 GCA_014549065.1 Cardinalis cardinalis
AAAAAAAAAAAAAAAAAAAAAAAAGAAGAGTAGATTGCATTGATTAGAAATGCAAAAAAACCCCTGGTGTTAGATAACCTTTGAAACAATGATACAGAAGGACTCTGAATGAAAGGGTTGAAGGACTTCCACAGGCAGCTCAGAGGCAGTAACTTCTGTGTTGAAAGTAAGCTGATACATCAAGGTGCAACTCAAGGACAACTTAATCAGCCTCAATTATGTTAGAGGGAGGGGGGAGGTAAAATATCAGTTGATCAGACTTAGCAACACTTCTACACAGACAAGGATTAGCCAGTAAAGTATAGGCTGCAGGTTTTATAGGGTAACACTTGGATTGTTTCCAAAGTCACGAACCTTGTGAACGCCTCCGACCTCATTTAAGGACTTTATATTTGCAAAGATTTTGGAAATCTTTCTATCAGAAGATATCCTACCTTTCTTAATCAGAAGCAAGTATGTCAATTACAGAAAGCAAGTTCATGGCGTGTTACATCTGACGAATTTAATGCTCAATTTTTCTCGAATGCTCAATTTAATGCTCAATTTTTCATTCATTTATAGATCAATTTATATTTGTTCTATAAAATCAGTAGGGTTTAGGTGAAAACATCTAAAAATAGTCATGTCAATTTGCAGACACTACTTTGTTCAGAAGAATTTTTGCCAAACCTGAAGCTTCAGATTCTAAAAATTGCAATCAAATTTCTAAATTTTATTCTAAACTATGCAATCACCCAACCACTTAAAAAAGTTAGCGATAATAGATATTCAATACCAAAACTTTTATTTGTACTCTTTGAAAGGAAGTGCATTTGGGCCATTTCTGTAGCTTCTTGAAATACGTATGTTATTCATTTTATCACTTCCAATGAACATTATGTGGCACGTTAAAAATTTYGTAAGAAAATTACGGGGTTCTTATATAGGTTGACATCAATATGAACATTTGTCTCATTCAGAAGATTTACAGTAGGCACGCTGGGCAGAGAGAATCTAATTTGCCTTTTATCACTCTATCCCCCAAATTATTCCAAATTTCTTGAAAAATTTAGAAACCTTGGGAAAGTCCAAGGAGTCTCCTGACTGCCTTTTTGCCTCCCAAGGGTCATTGCTCATCATGAAACAAACAGGCTCACCAAGAATGTTAAATGTTTGGTAGTATTCAGAGGCTGAAACATACTGRAGTCCTCTGAAATGAAGTGTGCATAATGAAAATCACCATGGTAGTGTCACTTTTACTACTCAGTACTGGAAGATACTTCAAGAGTATTTTCAGTCTATTTCCTTGCAGCTGAAAGATTTCTGAAATACAATACATACTTTATGTGTAACTTTTTAAAACAGAAGAAATCACATACATGTATCATTACCAATACTGTCCTGTTAAGGTGACTATAGTCTGTGTGAAGGAGATTTCCAGCTTCTGACAAAGAGCAGTATTAACTAAGAGAAGCTTTCCTGAAACTTCTAAGAATGAAATTAAAATAATTGGTTCTAGATAATAGGATTACACACACATATATATGTGTGTGTGTGTACCCCCAGGCTATTTAAGACTCCAGTGATGAAGTTGAAAATGCAATTAAAATTAAATGCAACTCAATCACTGTTTTGCATAGCATAGCCATTTTTGTTTTGGAASGTAAATGTGGATCATGTTCACCTCTTACAGCCCTGAAGGAGGGAAAAGTGCACTTGGAAACACAGTGTAATTCATCAGACTTAGAGCAGTCTTCTCAGAAACTGCAACAATTCAGGTTTTGCAGAAAGAAGGCACACACCTCCAGTTCACACCTTTTAGGAATTCACCTATATCCAGAACTGCTTCCTGTGTGATAACTCACAATAACTATTTCAATAACTAAGTCACATGCCAAAATATCCCATTATTCCTCACCAGAGGGTCCTGATACAGTGAATAGTTAAGAGCAGACTTAAAAACTGTCCTAGTTATAGSAACTGTTCAAACACCAATATCTAACCGAGCTGCAGCACGGGAAGCATCAAGCTATAGAGTAACCCTACAAAGCAGAAAGTCTACTGATACCGAAACTAAGGGAAAACTATCAGACTGCTGTCCAGGCTCATCAGTTGGAGAAGGTAGCTCTAAACGCTGCCGAGCGCTGTCCAGCTCTCCGAGAACCGCTGCTCCCGGCCTTCGGCAGGGCACAGCCCGGGGATCCCTCAGCCCCAGGCTGCCTGCCCGTGATGCTCCGTACAAACTCTCCCTGGCTGCCAGCCCCAACCTGCCCCTCACCGCTCTCCCCACAGCCACCCCAGCCTCGCTCAGCCCTCCGCCAGCCRGAGCGAGTAGCCCTCTCACGCTCAGCCCCCGGTCTGTTACTTTAAGGCGAAATCTGCCSCCGAAAGGCAGCAAGTAGCGGAAGCAGGAGAAGGAATTAACTCGTTTCCTCTTGCTTTAATCCCTTCCCTCTGGTTTTAGCAGCGCTGCCYGGGGCGTTCTGGCTGCTCGCCCGGAGCGAGGCCATGAACCAGCAGCCATAGCCWGGGCTGCTCCGACCRCGGGAGGCGGAGGGGAGGGGAAAGGGAAGGGAAGGGAAAGAGGCTGCCCGCCGACAGCTACGGCCCCTCGCTGTSGGTGCAGGCGGGCCGGGCCGGGCGGCGCGGTGAAACCCACCGCCGCGGGGCGGAGCGAAGCGGGGACCCGGCCGTGGAGGGGAGAGGGGGGTCAGGCTACGCACCCAGCAGCAGCCCGTCCATGTCAAAGATCAGGTGAGTGACCGGGCGCAGCGCGGCCGCCGAGGAGGAAGMGGCCATGGCGAGGCAGAGCAGCCGGAGTGCAGCAGGAGCCGAGGCAGATGGAGCCCGCGCAGTGCGAGACTGRCCAGGCCGGAAACCTAACGGGGAGGCCGGGGTAGGGCGGCGGTTTATAGCGGCACCCGGGGCGGGCCGGGCCGGGCCGGGCTGGGCCTGCCTGGGCCTGCCGGACCTTTGTTCTGTCTTGTTCTACTTCTTAAACAAAGTCCATTTCTCTTCTTGGGACCTCTT
Organism: Cardinalis cardinalis; assembly: GCA_014549065.1. NCBI lineage: Eukaryota > Metazoa > Chordata > Aves > Passeriformes > Cardinalidae > Cardinalis > Cardinalis cardinalis. Next base: position 141,385 of record JACDOX010000011.1, read on the forward strand.
ATCTTGCAGAATAGCGCTTCTTGCCCAGAGAGGTTGTGGAGTCTCCCTCTCTGGTAACATTCAACAAGCATTTGGATGCAATTCTGTTCAGTGTGCTCTGGGATGACCCTGCAGGGAGGTTGGCCCAGACGACCCATGGTGGTCCCTTGCAACTAGACTTATTTTGTGATTCCTAAATCCTGTTTTGTGCTGCTGACGAGAAATAGAGAACAGTTGCTCTCAAGTTGACATGTTAGCCAGTGTGTCTTCTGCATGCCTGTGTAGAGATTTACAGGGGTACTATTCCACCAGACTRTAGTTGAAGCAAAAAGATGTGAATCTGTGTAAAACTCTGAGGGATGAGTAAAGTAGTAGAGAGAAAAAAATCTGTGAGAAAGAAGTAAATCTATCTCTTACAGGTTGCTGAGTGCAAGAGTGGTTAATTGAAAGCTGGTTTGGGTGTTATATGTTTTTTTCTGAAACTTTCAAGAAGTTCTGAAGTTCAAGAAACAAGACTGTTYTTAAGTTGAAACAAAATCTTCCTGTATGGACACATCATCCGATTTTTACTGGGCAGCTGGGAGGGAAGGAGGGCACCTACCTCATCAGTTTTCCCTTTTGTATTTTTTCATGCAGGTAACTCTCCATTGGGCGTGAAGATCACTGAAGCACCAGTTGCAGAGGCAGACATGAAAAGAGCTGTATCAGGCTCCCAAGGTGACATACTGGCTRGAAGATGTGTACTGCTATGCCATTCTGTGTGAGGACAGTGGTTAGTTGCAGCTTCACATAGGGGGAGTCCTGTCTCRTTTGTAGGTAGGCCTTGCAGCAATTCCTTTTTCCTAACAGTGCCTTCATTTGAATTGGCAATGTTTCACCATTTTTAGCAAGTTAGTGGGGGCTTTTAAAGCCTTAACTGTAGGTGTCACATAGCTATATTTGAATTTTAATTTAGGCTTGTTAAGAATCTTACCTAGCCCCAAAGCCTATCCCTTGCAAGTAYATTCACCCTACATTTATGTGAAATGTAGACGCAGAATTCTCCTGACACCTTCTCCTATTCTTGAAATAAGACAAATAAAACATCCTTGGCCTTTACTTGTACTTTTTRAATAATAAAACTTGACTTTCAAACAATGTTTTTTGAGTTTTGGGTTGGTTTTCTCTTTTTTATCTTGTCTCATTCTKTAATGATGATGCTACTTAGGCCCTGTCTGTGTAGGCTAGAAAAAAGATTGTGTGCAGTACCTTCAATGTTTTTTAAAAATTCCGTGCGTAGTCGTGAAATTGGTTCCTGTGTAGATTTAAGAAAATGGCTCCTGAGCTTTGAGGGTTTTTTTTGTAACCTTACAATATATGAGTATTAAAAATGCCCAYGGCTGTTTTGTTTCTGCAATAAACACTGTGCAACAAGTCAATATTCTAGTTTTGTTTCCAGCAAACATTTATAGTTTCTTTTGTAGCACACTTAGGTGGGAGCATAGCTAGAATCAATAAGGGTAAAATCATAAATACGKTAGGTCAAAAAAGGTGTTAACCTCTTAAAGGGAATTTACAAAATAGTAATTTCAATGGTTATAATGGTAGTGTTGTGCAGTCCTAAGAAAGAATGTGATTCTGCTGTAAGAGACAAATACTTAAAGAAGATGGGTAATGATGCTGTATGACAGTGGTACCTGAGGTAGATTTATTAACTTTCTAATTAGCAAATATTATAAAAATCTCGTTTTTAATTATATGTATGGTGAGGGAGTAAAAGCTTTATTTGTTACTCAACAGATGTAGCTTTTTCTTGTTACCTTGATTTATTGTTCTAATTAGAAAAAAGTATTTGATCATAACTTCCATTGCTTCTAGCTCCTAAAAAAGGGGGGAAAGTCACTATTTTTAGCATGTAAATTCCCAATTTGTCTGAGAAAACAAGGGTTTTGCAAAACTTGTGAGTATTTAAAGTGGAAATAAGTAAATTGGCAATCTCTGTGAAAGTAGCCCACAAAATTACAGTGTAATACAGAAGCTGAACATTTTTAGGGTTAAATGGTCTGGGTTACAAATCCTATGGTGCACGTTTCAAGACTATCACATTGCTGACAGGCTGATGACCTCAATTTGCTTTGCTTTGCTCTGGCTCATCAGTGATAATCAGTGTGGTGTTAGCTTACTTGATTCTTCAAAGCTGTGTTCAAACACAGGAAAACCTTCCCAAGATAGAAAACTGTTTAGATTTATTCTGTGTGATTAAGTCTTTTTACTAACAGAATGAAATGAAGTAATAGTCCAAGCAACATGATSGAGCATAATTCTCTAGATACATAAGTAAGAAATTGTGCTGATCTAAGTTTTGTTTGAGTTGTCTTAAATATCTGTGTCTAATGACTCACCAGTAGTATTTGGTTTTGTTGTTGTTTTTTTTTTTCTTGAAAGAGTGAAAATTTGATTTTGAGAATTTGATATTAAGAATTGTGAAATTGATTTTTTTGTTTGCTACTATTTTTTATTACTTATTTGAAGCTGGCTTTGAGTTGTAAGGATTTCAGTGACTTCAAATTTGTGGGAAGCATATTGTAGTTGAGGCGCAGTAATTATGAACACCAATAATTAATTATATTCCTACAAACCTGATGTATGCATATTGAGAAGAATGAACTTGGGTGTAATAATTAAGATGTAATTCTGTAACTGGACCTGAATCCTGGAAAGTCTGAAGTACACAATTCTAACTTCATTTAAAAATTATGTTTARTTTTTAAAATTATGTATGTACATTCTAAAAATTATGTTGCTATCCGGGCATACACCAAAGCAGATAAATGGTGTTGTACGGTACATATATATCTGGATGTCAAGGTTTTTAAACACCTATAAATTAGCTGCCTGTAGGTAGCCCTACTTAATGCCAAACAAATCTGTTTYCTCTGGTTTTGTAATAATAGGTTAAAATCTCATTGGTTTTATTGTTCTCGAATGTGAGATAAAGTGAAAATACTCAGGTGCTATGGGGTCATTAAGTATGTAACACACTGTTTTATTTACTAGATCCTCTTAACCTTTTTTTAACTTCTATATTTGTTTGAGTTTTCTTTACTTTGAGGCTGGAAGTTTTGTACTTCACTGAAATTCATGTAACTGAGTTCTTTGCTGGAGAGTAAAAGCTTCAGAATATGCTTAATGTTTTCATAGGTAATGCATTTGATTATCAAATCAATTATTTGATTCAATAATTGCAGTTTCCTATTTCACTATTTCATATTGTGCTTGAAGCACTGATTCACTTACCTGTTTCTTATGCCATTCATAGGAGCGTCGTGCACTATGTGTTTCACACAGAAATGACTGACTTTATTTTTCTTTTTCTGCAGGCTCCTTGACAAAGAGGATAAACAGATTATAATCCGTTTTGGTTTGAATATTAAAAAACAATCAAAAGAATAAATCCAGTAATTTAAATTATTTACGTAAACAGCTGTTAAATCCACTATTAGTAACAAATTACTTGGAATGATTTAGAATTAAATGTAAATTCATGTATCAGCTGATGTTCTCAGCAGTTGCTATAGTTAAACCTATAAGCTTTCAGAAAATGAAACCCCTCTCAGTGCTGGATATCACCAAACATGTGCTTTTCACCTTAAGATTATGAATTAGATGAATTTTATTGTTTCCGTTCATGTTTTTATACGTACAAAATGTCTTAAAGCAATTAAATAGTACCATGGAACTCCTGGTCTAGGTCATGTTTTATTGATTACATAGGTTAAAAGGATGTATATGCTCATTTAATCAACCACGTGTCTTCTCTCAGCCAAGCAAGCAGGGATAGGAGAGCCATGTGTTTTGTAGATTTTGGTATTGGCACCAGTTACAAGTGAGACAGTTACAAAGGCAAGGAAGATTATGTGTTACGCTGCAGGAGAATGAAGATATGTGTTACTCACATATGTTCATCTCAGTAAATTTACATGAGTTTCATAGAAAGGTTCATTTTAAGATGCTAATTGCTGTATTTATTGGTGGAATTGTACAACAACAAAGTTTCTGAAGCTGGGAAAGGAAGCCTTAATATCATGCTTTAGGGTYGTTATTGCTTTTGTTAAGGTCACTGAGAACCATTTACTCTCCTTTATGGATTGTGACTCAGCTTGTTGACGTACTTTGTCGCAGACATCTTTTTTATGAAAATCCTTTCCTTAGGAATTTTTTCCTCCTGAGAAGCTGAGAGGCTTCAGGAACAARATGTAAACAAGGGTTATCTGCTGCTGTGGAATACAACAGATGCATCTGTGATTGGTCTCATGTGTTTGTTTGTAATTAATGGCCAATCACAGCAGATGTGGCTYGGACAGAGAGTCTGAGGCAGCTGCCTTTGTTATCATTCTTTCTTTTCTCTTCTTAGCTTAGCTAGCCTTCTGAGAACCTTTTTTCTATTCTTKTAATATAGTTTTAATCTAATATATATCATAAAGTAATTAACCAGGCCTTCTGAAATATGGAGTCAAATCCTTGTCTCTTCCCTCAACATAAGACCCTTGTGACCACCATCACAATACTTTTTGGTCTTCTAATAAAATATTGGCTGCGCACAGGCAAACTGTTCAGGTAATTAGCAGTGTCATTGTAATGAAAATCCTGAAGGGCCTAATGGCTGGGTCCTGCTTAGCCTTATACTATCAGGAAGATTAGAACAGAAGGGATTGCATCCCCAGAAATGATATTAAGTATTGTATYCTGCTTTATTTTTCCTGTGACATGGGTTTGCTGTAACTTTTTTTTGTTATGGTATAACTTTCATTTATTTATCTAACTTCCCATTGTTAATGGAATGTAAAATATTTGTTATTAACTTGGTTTTATGTCTTATCTGCATGTGGATTTAATTGCTTTTTTTGTTCATTTTACTACAGTTTGATTGTTACAGATTAATCAAAAAGTTTTGTATTTCTGCTGTCATGTGGAATGCACATTCTGTGAACCTTTCTGAGCAAGTCATCTATAACTTGGTTGCTGGAAGTGAAGGTGAAACTGAATGCAATCACCCTTCCGGTGGTGGGTTCCAAAGCTCAAACTTTTCAAAGGCTGTGGTAATTAGATCTTCAGATGGAGAAGAGAGAGAAGGAATTGTGATTCTCAGGGTCACAAGGTCTCTAAGCCACTGATCTGTAATGYTACTTCATGTAAAGGTTTTATATGCATGTTCCCTGCTTGGGATGCAACAAGCTGGGGAGTTGAATCTCCARAGCTCAGACATTCTGCCTACTCTGTGGCTGTGTGCCCTTAAAAGTTTGTGTCTATCCRGAAGAGTTGAATAGAAATAAATTAACTGGCTGACACTCAGCCCAGAATGGTTGCATGACCAAGAGGAACATGCTGACAGCCTGGGAAGTGCAGAGAGGCAGCTGGAGGCCWGCTATCATACAGTACTGTGACCTTTCTGTCTTTGCAGTGATTCTCAGCTTCTAGAATTATCTAGGCRGAAGAGCAATAGTACTGTACTGATATGTATAAAAAATAGCAACTCTGATTGGGAAGCARAAATGGTGCAAGAGGAGAAGGGGCAGTGCCAGAGCTAGCCAGCTTCTTGAGTCCCCATTGCAGCAGAGTTGTATTAGACATCCAGGCTGTTYCTTCCTGCGGGAGTTGGCACTTTTCCTTGGCTGCTGGAGTTAGTGTGCCTCCCAACCAAGTCATAATTCAATTTTTTGAATTCTCTTGCCCCAGAAGGTACTGCCCTGTTCTTCTTCTCCCATGTACAGACACAGACATACTGGTAGTATGCCTGTGTGCAGAACATGCTGTTGTSTACAGGCAATGGCAAATAGGCTTTGTGACCACTACCATGTAAAGCACTGAATAATAGGCTGTCCACTTACTTTAAATTCAACTTATATTTACCTATTTTAAGGAATTAGGTTCTGTGTATTGTAACAAAACAGGGAAATGATGTTGCTTTATTTCTTATTTTAGACATTTCAATTGAATTGTTCTTTGTAGATCAGTAACAGRCGCTTGTTTTCATAAAACTTTTATAAAACAAGGAACATCACTTGTAAATACTAATACRCTTAGATGGTTAGATACTAGAGATACCTAGAAGAATGCAATGAAGTTCATTGTTGTCAAGCCAGTCAGGCCCTGACTTTTTCCCTAAGACAGCTAGCTCCGCTTGATCAGATAATCTCAAACATTTCACCTTGAGGTGAGGTCAATGTGAGGTGAGGTGAGGTGAGATGAGGTGAGATGAGGTGAGGTGAGGTGAATGATTGCTTACAGTGACACTGCAGGTTTGAAAGAGTCCTATATTTCCTTTCAATGTACTTGCATATAGGTAAGACCACAAGAGACGTTCAAGATCTAGATGAATTCTCTGCAATAGAATTGTATAGGCTTAAAATATGTGTCCGGACATTATGCTTAAAATTTTCTGAATCTTTCAGTGAAATTTTTGCTTTGCTAGGATATTCTGCTTTTCTTCTACTTTTCTTTTTTTTTTTATGTTACAAATTTAATTTCTTTCATCTACTGTTGTAAGTTATGCTTTCTGAAGCTTTTCGTATTGCTCTTCAGCATTTTAGGTTTTCTGTATCCTTAGAGAAGTTCACCACACAAGTACATTTACTGTAGCTGTGGGGTTTATAAAGGACAAATAGAGAGTCATTTTTTGCCTTAGTCCCTGATAGGTCAACACCTTGAATTAACATAAGAGCTGAATAACTGTCTTTGTCATAGTTTGGTTTTTACTGCTGATGAGTCAGGTTGCTCCACATGTTGTGCCAAGCCAAAAGCTCAAAACTTTTGTTGCTATTTGTCCCATTTAAAATTTTCTTTATGGTTCACTTCTATATGTAGTTTCACTAATTAAGAAGAGTCAGTATCATGCTTCAGTGAAAGAGATCAGGGACAGTATCTCTAGCCCATTAAGAGCTTATTACCTCCTCATACAGTTCAAAATCTCTTTACGCATTTTTAAGTATGAAAAACTACTATCTTGCAAGCCTAATGAGGCAGATATCTGCAAGAATCTGTGCTAGAGAATGAATTGTTGTATCCTTGTTTCAGAAATGTTGTATGTGTCATTTAGACCCAGTGACTGCTACAAGCAGAAGGGAATAAGTATTATATTAATGACTGTATTTGACAGCCTGGCTTCATAATCTGTTTTTCACTGACTTTTCCTTTTTATGCTAATAGTTGTGCTCTCATCTGGAAAAATTAGACTAATATAATTTTCCAAAAGCTATTAACATGACTTTTAATATTAAGATGGCTATWTATTCTAATGTGCCATGCCAAAACTAAGCTTTTGTTTTGGTCTTGAAATGGGGCATGGTGTATTCTGGAGTTGCAGATCATGGAGGAAAGCCTACAGGCTTCAGAAGGCATAGAGCTTCACTCACAATCTGACATTCTTGTCACCAAGCATCAACTAGGTAAACTTTCTGAAGTTGATGGAAATAAAGTAAAACACTGCCTGATTTCAATTTTTCAGTATTTGGAAGAYTGTTGATTCTTGGAGGACCTGACAACATGTGGGGACATGAATATCCATATGCTTTTTCTGACTTCATCACATCCAGGAACTAAAATAAATGATTTTGTAGTTCAAATGAAAAAATATTTTTCCTACCTGTTCAAGCCCATCTTTGTTTAAAAATYATGTTCTGTTTATGACTCACAGTAGACCAGTATTATTTGATAGTCAGAAACTATGGTTATAGCAACTACAAAACCTGAATCTTCTTCTTGTATGGCATAGCCAGCACGTTCTTCCAGCTGAACTCCCATGTGTAAATCTTAACAAAAGTTAATCACAATCATTACAAAAACCTTTAGACCAAAACCTTTAGACAGTGTTATAGAGTTCTATGTACAATAGCTTTTGGGACTTCCTCAGACCTGTATAAAGTCCTCTGCAATCCACAGATTTTACAAGTTCATATAATGACTTTCTATCAAGATACGCATATGACTACACAATTTTCAGAGGGAAACTTGCCAATATTTTTTTTGGACTAAGCTGAAGAATGAAGTTTAAGCATCTTTTCTCACTAAAGTTTTTTTAATATTCTCTAGAATCCAATAACCCAATTTTTACATAGTCCCTAGAACAGCAAAACTGTTATCTTTAAATTCTGTGTAAATGTCTTTCAAAAATATCCTTTGAAATTAGCTATATTCCTTGGGTTTCACTAAGATAAGAGAAGTTAACAAATACCCTTTGTTTCATCTTAGCTCTGTTGCTGCTATGTTTYATTTGAATCTAAGTAAAATACAAGTTTGTATTAGCAGATTTATGTGGAAGCAGAGGCATTTACATGTGCATCAACATCCAGGCAGGCTAAGATAGCAATGTATCATGTTTTGTTTTTACCATGACACTGTACCATACATGGTAGATGAACATTTAGTAGTGTGGTAAAGTTGGATCCTAAACTTCTGAAACTTTGGCAGAGATGTTTTGATAAACAAAACGGTCTGACTTGCTGCAGCTCTGCCTTACCACTAAATTCCAGTGAAAATTGAGTCATGCATCCTTCTTCCTCCTTTCCATCCCAAACACTAATTAAAACCATAATTTCCTTTACCAGTTCAATGAATTTAACTCTTTTATACATATGAACATTCATAAATAAAKTGGTAGATACTGACTCCCAATTTGTGACCAAAAGTCCAAAGTACCTTAAAAAATAATGTTTCTAACATACTATGAAGGAAAAGAAATGGACTCTGTGTTCGTATCCAACTCTTTGTTTCTGTGTGGAAAAAGAAACCCAAATCACAAAAGCACCTGTTGGCCAAAATGGAGAATACAATCTACTAAGTAACATGGATCATTGGAGAATACATTACTGGGTGGTGTAGTACTCTATTGGCCATGCCTAAATGCAGCCTCCCTGTTGATATTTCAGTTTTCACTCCTGCTTAAGCTTTGAAGTCAGCAAGTAATTGTCACTTTAGCACCCTTTAGTGGTGTTTAATCAAACATGGAAAAGAAACCCAAACAAACAAACCCCCTCTATTCAGTCTTCATTCAGTACTCAGATATGAAAGGATGTTTATTTTTACACTCATTACCTCATTGTAATTTTTTGCATGCTGTTATAGCTAGAATGAATAGATCTTTATACACTGCATTTTGGTTTTCCATATCAAATGTCTTAAATTGTCATGCTAATTTGCATAGACAAGTCTGCTTTTCATTAATTTTATCTATATTTTGTCATACATATCCTTGTATTTATCATTACTTTCTTTTAATTTACATAATCATAAGGTTTTGAATGAATGTCAATAATTTGTTTTAATAAAATTTACTGTAAGTAGTTATGCATTTAAGAGCTGCAGTGTATGTATGCAAGAAATGTGTTTTGTCAGTGGATGTTGCTTCTCACCTGTTGTATCTCTAGTACTTCTTTTGTCCATATACAGGGTTTTTTTAATACATTCTATAATAGTATTAATCTAAAATGTATGTAGTCAAAGGGATTAAAAAGTAATTGGCTATTTATTTTAAAGAGATTGACAAGATTTTTTAAAAATGGTTTTTATATTCACTTACTAAAGCTTTGAATAAATGCAAGACAATAGTGCAGTTTTTCAAAGGCTTAAGATAGGGCTAGCATTTCCCATCAGCATTTGGGATAGAGAAAAGTTTGGTAATTTAAAATTCTTTCAGAGTTGTTAAAGTGGAATGTTATTTTAAAATAGACAGAGGAAAAATGCAGAAGAAAGCTCAGGACAAGCTGTATTGATTTCCTGAACCACAGAAAAATGTAATTTAAACTTTGCATTTAGGCAACTCTTCAAAAATCTTGGTTCAATTTGATTTCTCACAGTCATTGTGAGCTCTTAGGTTTTGYCTGGAAGAAAAGTAAAATTTCATACTTAGGTTGTAAGGCTTGGATTCCGTTAAGTTTCATCAGCAGTGGTTGTCACAAATCTTTGGACATCCATCTTTCTTTCTCTGATCGAATTTCCTCGTAACAAATACATAAGTTGGGGTGAGGAGGACAATAGCTAAGAAGGAAGTTAATATGTCAACTAGCTCRGACTTTTTGAAATTTAATGAATGATTTTTCACGTTAGGATCCTTGGGCTTTCTGGAAGCAGTCATTTTCTGGGAGCACATATAGTTTCTAAGACAATTCATATTAAAGAAACCAGGATGGGCTATAGTGTATGGTATTTATAAAAAGAGAATCTCAAAATATCCTGTGCCTCCAATGGGAAAATTTGAAAAACGCTGATCTGATATTATACTTTAAAAGATGTTTCAGTGTAGTTTGTGTAAAATTGCTATGTAGATACTCTGTGAGAATGCTTCCCATGTGTACAGAAGGCAGAAATGTAGTTGAGATTCTGGTAGAGCCCTTGTTTTCCAAAAATACAGTGCAAATTCATGAAAAAGTCTAACAGAAGATCTTCAGTAACAAACTACAATAAGCGTCTTGACTAGGCATATCTATATATCCATTATGAGAACATGCTCAAATTGTTTCATACTAGTAAAGCAGTGTTTTATCAAGAAATCCTATCAGTCTTGTATAAATTATTTTTTTCAGTGTTTTCGTTCTTCCCCTCCATTCTTCTGTTTCATTTCACATGACTGGACTTTGTACCCATATACTGATACGCGTACAGCCATTTTGTTTGCATAGGAGAGGCAAAAACTGAAACAATTCTGTGCTGCAAGGTAAAACACCCTTTCTGCCCCAAAGTCTGTTCCTTATATATAGTTTATATTGTACACATTGGGGTAATGTGTAGAGTTCATATTCTTTCACAGCTCAAAGAAATTCTTCATGTCAGGAAGTTAGCAATTATGAGAAATAATAACATATTCAATGTTGTTTTCTGCATTAACTTAATACAATGTATTTTTTACAATGAAGAAGAGATTGCTGAAACCATACACTCATGTCTSTAAGATACTATCAAATATAGTGGCAAATTATTTTGTAACAGAATGCACTTTGTTATCAGGTATTGCTATGGAGTAGAACATTCCCTGCTTTGAACAGATTATAAAGAGTATAAGCATTACTTTAATTGTGAAAGCATTTTGAAGAAAATAGAAAGCAGGGTCTTTATGAACTAGAAGATTTTCCAGCTGTGCCACAGCAGTTTTTTCTTAGCACTTAAATTCTGGTTGTTTAAAAAGTAATGTTGAAAGTGTATGTAATTTTTATTATGGAGTCTGTTTCAAGGATCAAATGGAAWTGAATTGTTAAATAGTTTTGGAGGGGAGTAGGTTCTGAAATAAGCTTGTAGTTTTGAAGTGACTGGTTCATGTGCAGTGTATGTAATCTGAAAAAGTCCATTCAGTTCAAGGTAGAAGTAACTTTTAAAGGGATATTAAATAAATGAATCTTTTCCTTTGTAACCTCATACACATTCAACTTGCAAACTGGGAGTAAACACAGCTACTGAGGGGAGAGTATCTGTAAGAGGAATCTCTGAGAGAGAGGAGAATGGCAAAGAGTAACAGAGAAAGGGAAAATGTAAGAAAAATTCATCACTTCTGGATAGGTTGTATCTGCCAGGCTTAAACAAAAAAATTGCACTTGAGCAACCATACTGAGACAAGAAGAAGGAAGATGAAAGAGAAGCCTATATAACCAAAGCAATTGTTGGAACAGAATCTGACCATACATATTGCTTGCTATGCAGTTTTGTAATGACTCAATAATAGTATGTATTCCATACATCCTGTTTTCTCACAAACATGTATTTTGCTTTTGCCCTCAGGATGCTGTGTAGGTGGATTTTAGTAAATCTGTGTTAAAGCCCTGTCAGTCCAACAGCTGAGGCTGCGCTAACGCAGAGGAGAGTCCGAGTCTCCAGTAGGGAGCACTGTGTGCTGCTGGCCTGTGGAAGAGCCCATGTTGAGGGAAGTCATGGAGGCTCAGCAGCGCTGAGAGCAGTGACTAGTGCTAGAGAGGCAGTGACAATAGCAGCACCTGGGCAAGCAGAATCGGAGGAGTCGAGCCACTGCATCCGGAAGGTATTTAGCCTCAGTTTACATCGATGGCACACTGATACAGGATTCTTGAGTAAGAAGGGATTTGAAATAGGGTAGAGCAGGGTTTAGAAAGATAAGGATTGCAGAAGAGTTTGTGAGGTGGCTTCTTGATTATATGAGCGGAAGTTTGGGGATGAGGGTGAATGAAATAAAAGTAGTTCAGGTAAGAAGTTGAGAGCAGGACTACAGGACAACTGAGATGGCTTTTTAAGATGTGCTTAACAAGAATTGTGACTATACAAACAAGTTTGAACAGTTTCAGGTATGCACAGATTTTGGATTTTTTTTACATTGTGGACCAACATTTCAAATTTGGTGCAAAAATRGCCTCTTCTTTTTGTCTACTGTGCTAAAGAATCAGATGACTAGCCATACTCATAAGGAAATCTTAGGGTACAGATCTCAGACAGGTCTGTTTTTCTCTGTTATTGTTTATATTCACTACTGTCAGAACTGACTATTATGATGAAGAAAACTAGAAGCTATTGACATGGGTTAGTCACTTACAAGAGTAACTCTTAGCATCACATGTCCAGGTCCTCTATTATTGTAATAAATAACTGGGTTTGTTCTCTAGTATAGCAGTTGTCTAATAATAGCAGTAAAATATTGTCCAAAAAAGGCATTTTGGACAGAGGAATTGATACATTCTTTTTAATTGATGAGCAGAGTCCATCCTATAAAGACATAAGGTTGTATTGTACCTAAAGGCAGAAAGCAAAGGAAAACATMTTTTCTTAAAAACTTATTTAAAAACATTCTCATACAGTTGGAAAAGCATGTTATTTGCTTCATAAATACTGGCAGCATACTCTAGACCAAGCCGAAAGATAATGAGACCCCTGGAGCTATTACTGAGAAACTTTCAAATGTTAATGGAAAAGCTAATGCTGGTGTACCACAAGAGAAGGTGTGCCATAAGAAAATAGAAAAATGCCTTTTCTGAATACCTTTTAGTTTATTTATGATCTTATAAGGTCGTACAAAATAAGGTGAAAATCAAATAAATTCCTGTAGTTTTGAGCTACTGATAATTTTGATTTTGTCACATTGGGATTTTGCGTCAGCTCCTATGTGCAAAAGAAAGTGTTGTTCTGTTTTAACAGCAAGAATTTACAAATTTCATAGAGTTTTTGTGTAAGCAAGGAGTAAATAACTAGAGAAAAAGAAGGGGAGAAAGGAAGGGAAGGAACAAGAGTTTCCTACTTACACCGGGCAGAACAAACCCAGATACCTCTGGCTTAAATTGCTGTTTTTCCTGTATTGCCATGATACAATATTTGCATTTCTATAGTTTATTCAGGTATTTTTATTTTCTGTCTGTCTCTAAGAATACACTTAGCCTCTTCTTATATTGTAGACATATATTTTTTGTCTTAGAATTATTTGTTGTTTCGATATCCTTCATTTTAAGACATTCATTTTATTTTTTACTTAATCCTATGATGTTTTAAGTTTATCCCTCAAATATTTTCCAAGCTAAGTATAGACACTTTTTTTTTATTGATGAGAAAGTCAGTTATTCTTTTGTAGAATTATTGAAATTAGTAAATAATCAAATCATTGGAATTGGGATACAGATTTGGTTAATGTGTATATGTTTTGTAAATGTCTTTTCCTTTTGTCTGCCACATTTTTAGCAGACTCTTGGTCTATGTAGTTTGCAACTGATTGCAAACTACTACTGATTGCAGTCTGAACTGCTGTATAGCCACTATGCAGCTCATCATCCTTTACTTAATTGTATAAATGTTCTTTCTAGAGCAAACATTTTCGTGGTTTGTAAGACTTTCTAATTTATTATTTATTATTTATTATTTATGTATTGTTTTCAATTTTGTTTTGCAATGATGGTATTTTATTTTTAAACTGTTTTGTACTTTTATTTTTTAGTAAATAATGCTAGTGGAGTATCTCGTTAGTAAAGGTGGTTAGAAAATTACCATCATACTCCCCCCCCTCCCCTTTTCTAAGGCTCTCTTTTCATTATGTTATTTGAGGGGAAAATAGAAATGGTGAATGGATAAAGCTATTGTCCTTGTTTTAATTTAGTATTAGGTGCTAAAAATTAGATAATTTGAGAATTAATCTTTTAACTCAAGTCAAAAATATCTCTCAGCCTAAAAGAACAAAAAAAGTGCTTTTTGGTTGGCTTTCTTYTTATAAATGCTAAAAAGGCTATTTTTCATGTTTAAAAGCAAGGGAGAGTAATTTCTTTTTTAAATTGCCTCATTTTAAAAAGAAAATACTTTTTTTTTTWATTTAAACACGCTTTTTTTCCCTGCTTGAATGACTTTTGTCAAAAAAACATTCCAAACAATGTCATTTATAACTATTTGCAGAATGAGGACAACATTCCATGAATATTAGTTGTAACACAAAAGTAACATAAACCAGATTTTCCGGTTTTAGAAACTGTAGGGAAGGAGTTTGGTCTTTAATAAGCCACTACTTGTCTACTTTTAATGTCTCTTACCCATGCAAATTAAGAGGAAGGAGAAAATATTTGTTTATGTCCTTTGAGCCTCCTGCTTATAGCAGCAACATCATAAGTCAGTTGGTCTCAAGTTTTTTTTGTTTTGCTTARTTAGCTTTGCCATTTCTCTCTGTGGTATAAAGTTCACTTTTAGATCTAGATGGATTCAGTAACAACAAAGAAATTTTTGGCTCCTGGTAGTCAATGAAAGTAATTTGCCATTGGATCCATTTATTCCTTTTCATTTGAAATGTGGTGGGTTGGCCCTGGCTAACAGCCAAGAACTCACRCAGCTGCTCACTCCCTGCCTTCCTTCCCCAGGGATATGGGGAAAAATTAGTAGGGATGCAAGTGAAAAAGCTGGTGGTGAAATGACAGGAAAATCCCTGTAATAGGCAAAACCACTTGGGGAATACAAGTTAATTTATTGATAGGTAGCATAAATATTTAATTAGTTGGAGTATTGGGAAACAAAACAAAAAAAGGACAAACATTTAATTTTACAGGAAAAACATTTTTCTTCCCACTCTCCCAGGTTCAGCTTCAGAKTCCTCTCTTTCACTTTCCTAGTCTCCACACATTCACTCCAGACACGTCCTCCTGTGTTACTGCTGCAGGTTGTGCACAGTCCCTTCAGGGAGGCGCTGGGTGGGACACCAGGCTGTAGTCAATGCTTGGCAGTTTCCTTGTGCTACTTGTTGCTCCACAGACCGCAATGCCTTTGGGCACATTCCTGATCCAGTGTGAGACACTTCCTACTGCTCTGGCCTTTTTGTTCTTCTTCCTCTCTCTCTCTACTCCTTACAGCCTTCTCTCTCTGTTCCTCGCTCACCTCCGCACCCCCCGGTATTTTTGCTCTTTCTTAAATATGTTTCCCTAAGGGCTCGCCTGTGATCAGCAGTGAGTCCATTGCAGAGCTGGCCAGAACTGATTATGTTCAGCACAGGGCAGCTCCTGGTCTGTCCTCAGAGGCATCTCCTGGAGTGCCCCTCCACTGTCAAAACAACCTACCTCTTCTTCTACTCTCATGCGACAGGACAAACATTTGCATCACTGTTTCATGATTGGAATGAATGAATGAAATTCCCATGGTGTGATGGGAGTCAGGAGAACATGAAAAATACTTGTACATGAGTGGTGTAATGACCGTAATGTTCACTGTCCATGTGACTTGCTGAACAATGCCCATGGACAACAACAGACTTTTTCTTACCATGTATCAGGAACTGAAGTGTTTTTCTTCTGTGACAAGGACCTCATGAAGGAAAGTAACAGGATCTAGTAATCACCAGGCTGTTTTGGTTGCCTTGTGAGTGTCGCCTGTAGGAAAGTGGGCAGGGAGTAGATGGGCTGAGCTCACAGTCTGTTGTCTGGTCACCTCTGACAAGAGCTTCTTGATATCTTGATACCCTGTTTGAAAACATTCTGTTCTTTTAGAACTATGTCAAAATAAAGGTTWTTTTCCAATCAAATTTGTGACTGCAACCTAAACACATGTTGGCTATACCTGACTTCAATTAGAGAATTACCAGTATTCCTATAAAATAATCATTGCTGTTGGATTGATCTCTCTTGTCTCTTTTGTTTTAGAATAATGAAAGAATAAAATATTTAAGATGGAATATTCATCATATTGCTATACAGTCTGGAAAGGAAAAATACTTACATGAATCCCTTGGAGGAAAATTTCACTACTGACACTCCTGAGGAATTGTCCCCAGTTCTTAGGTTTCTAGTAGGAATTACTACTCACAGAATAAGAAATCATTACCCCAGTAAGGTTGGGAGAGTACATCATACTAATTGAAATCTTCATGTTTGTTTATTACAAAAAGGAATTTTTTCCATATTTCATGCTGAGAGCATACAGACAACCAACAGGGTGGAATTTATTTCATATAACTATTACTTTTGTATAAGTCTAGTCTAAACTAGGTTTTAAGGCTTTCTAGTCTGTGGAAAGAGATCATGAGCATTCCTTCCAAAATTTCTTTATACCAGTCTTAAGAAAAAATATAAGGTGCCTGTATCTTCCTACTGATTAAAAAGAAAAGTTAGGTAATTAGCTCAGACTRAATGCCTTACTTGAAAATTAATAAATTCACATTGATTTTCACTCATGATTTGTACCATGAGTGTCTATTTGCTGTGGGCCATATAGGTACTTAAATTCTACATGGGCAAAATCACTATTGGTTGAATTTAGCTTTGTCTTAATTTTTGTATCTGGTACAATCAGCGATATTGAGAGTCCTTAAGTGTTACCATAATGAAAGTATAAATAACAATAGAACTCATATAAAAATAATAACTCCTTGAGAACAAACTAATCCAAATGCCTTTTTTCTTTAAATGAAGCATTATTTTGGAAATAGCATAGCATATTGGGTAATTTTGTTGATGTGCTGCTTGCTAACCTTATGTAGCAAAGAAAATTAACTGGCCATTTCCCTGCAATTTTCTCTGGTAAATTACTCTGTCTAGTAAAGTGATTGTAGGTAGAGGAATATGGTGTTATAAAATCCAAAGCTTTGATCGTGACAGATTCCAGAGGATTCCATTAAGTAATTCAGGGGAGGGAGGTGGGTTTCATTGGGGTYGTTTGGGTTGTTGGTTTTTTTTTCTGTTTGGTTTCATGTTTTCCTCTGATAGACATACAAAGGCTACCATTTCAGTGAAAAGGGTTTAGAATCTGCTTTCAGATTAAAGGAAAATAAAATTCAGTGCTAGGTGGTTGGTTGTGCTACTGTCCCTTCAGTGACTTACAGCAGGACTTAAATTCCAACCTTCAGATCACAGATATCAACCTGTGCACTGTACCTACGAAGGCGTRTGTTGGTGAAGTCGAGTGTTTTAATCCAATACTACTTGTAATTAGAACTTCTATTTAAATTTTCTTTAAACATTTCAATTAATATGAATGGAAACTGAAAGGAGGCTTGTTTGGCTGCAGTTAGGCAAAGGCGAAGAGTTTGTAACCAGTCAGTGAGATGAAGCTGTGGTTTCTATGTTGTCCAGTTCAAATGGATGTAACCAAGCTTGTTTTGTTAATTTGATGTGTAAGGGTCACAGTCTTGCAGAGCTTTGCAGTCCTTATCTGCTTGCATAACTCTAAAGTGCAAAATTTGAGGCACATAAGTTCTTCTGCATGTCCATTTGACACTCTTGAAGAAGGTGTTGTCAAAAATAGTCATTTCACTCAACATCTMTGTATATTAAAAAAAACCCTGACTCAACATCTTTCAAAACTGTAAAGTAAGCTAAATATAATGGCTGAGTTTAGCTAAGCCCTCAAAGTATGTAAGAAAAATTTCTTTTAATTGGTTTGGATACTTACGTCTAGTCTCCAGTGAGTGACATGAAATAGTCACTAGTAATTAGTTACTCATGATTGGCTTTTTTTTTTGTTTTAAAAGCTTTTTTCATTCTGAGGATGGTGCATAACTGGCAAACAAGATTACTACCTGTTTTATCTCAAGGATTTTCTTACGTTGCTGACCAGATAACCAAAATCAAGTTTTTAATGAACATTTGGCTAACAGAGAATTTTGTGAAACAGTAGAAGGATAAAAATGTATGTGCTCTAATATGTGCATCTAATTATATAGGATCAGTATTATTACAAATAAAATAATGACATTATATCACAAAAAAAGTATATTTTACTCCATTCAGGCTATAATTTGCTACCAGAAAGAATGTTTATCATTTACTAATACTGCTTTTAAGTTCTGTAATTTAGTTGAGACAAAGGTAGAAAATTCTTGAGAGACCATTTTAAAAAGATACATAAACTAAACTTAGATCTGTTAGGGGCTCTGTGGCTTCATCTCTGTTTAATTCAGATTCAATAATTATTTGCACTTAAGAAACATGATTATTTGTTTTAATGCTTTTCCCAGCTTATAAAGTGAAATTTCTTTCTTGCAATGAGAAAACTTTTAGTCGATTAAATACAGATTTTCACATATGTATATAGTTAAGATGCATACTGAAATATAATGAAAAGTTTCAGAAAAACAGTTATATTACACCAAAGATTCAACAGATATTACTGACTTGTAAAAAAATTAATTTAATTTAGCAAACCTTAAACTGATACCATAAAATAATTATACATGATATAACTTTGCCATTTCTTAAAATTTAAAAGCTTACTCTTTTTTTTTTTTTGTTACTCACTCAGCTGAAGAATTTTCTCTGCAGAATCTTATGGAGGGCAGGGCTTTCTCTACTTTGTTTACATTGTGATTTTTTTATGACTTTATAGAAATTTTTGGAGTTTGAGCATTAAGTTAAGCAAGGTAATTTTTTTTATTTTTTGTATACTGCTTAAGGATAACACAGCATTTTTTAATGAGGTCAGTATCTTTAAGTGTTGCTTATTTCATCAGAAAATACCGTACCTTCAAGGATAAAGTATATTAAGCATTTTCTCAAAGGGTTCTGTTACATTAAAAGAGTAGTTTGCAGATAAATTGCTTAATCAAAGTTAATAAAAATGCTGAGATGATTCAGTTGGGAAGAGATGTTTCAAAGACTTTCATTTAATTGTTCCTGTAAAAGTGCATGTGTCTGTAGTAGTCAGATGATTATCCAGCACACAGCTGGATAAACACATCATGTGACGGGTGAGCAGCTGGCTCATGGGTCAGGTGCAAGGGGTTACAGGGAATGGAGTGACTGGTGACCTGTCACTAGTGGGGTTCCACAGGGCTCCATTGTGGGCCCAGTACTCTTCARCATCTTCGTAAACAATGCAGGACTGGAAAGTATACTAACTAAGCTTGCCAATGATGCTAAACTGGGAGGAGCTGTTCACTTCTTTGAAGGCAGAGAAACCCTGTAGAGACCTCAACAAATGAGACAACAGGGCAATCACCAACCATATGAAGTTCAATAAGGGCAGGTGCSAGATTCTGCACCTGGGATGGTGCAATCCTGGATGTATAGAACAGACTGGGGAAGGAGAGGCTGGARAGCAGTGCCAGGAAAGGGACCTGGGGGTCCTGGTTGATGGCAAGTTGAACATGAGTCAGCAGTGCCCTGAAAGCCTGGAGGGCCAGTCCTGTCCTGGGGGCATCAGGCACAGCATGGCCGGCTGAGCAAGGGAGGGGATTGTCCTGCTCTGCTCTGAGCTGGGGCAGCCTCCCCTCRAGTGCTGGGGGCAGTTTTGGGTGCTGCAATATAAGGACAATATTTGAGAGAATCCAGAGGAGGGCAACAAAGATGGTGAAGGGTTTTGAGGAGAAGCTGTATGAGGAGTGATTGAGATCGCKTGGTTTGTTCATCCTGGAGAAGGGGAGACCGAGGGCAAACCACTTTGCAGTTACAACTTCCTTGTGAGGGTAAGAGGAGGAGCAGGCACTATGTCTCTGGTGATCAGTGACAAGACTCGAGAGAAGGGCCTGAAGCTGTGCCAGGGAAGGTTTATATTGGATATTAGAGAAAGATTCTTCACAAAGAGGGTGGTTGGATGCTGGAGCAGGCTCCTCAAGGAAGTGGTCACAGGATCAAACCTGACAGAGTTCAGGAAGTGGTTGGATAATGCTCATGGGCAAATGGTGTGACTCTTGGGGATGTCCTGTGCGGGGCCAGAAGTTGGACTTTGATGATCCTTGTAGGTCCCCAACTTAGATTGTTCTATAATTCTGTGACAGCCATATCTTGAGTCAGTTATTCTGATGGAAAAAAAAAACCAAAAACAAAAACAAATCCAAAACCAAACAAACGAAAAACCCAAACAAACAAAAAAAAGCCCAAAAAACCCCCAAACCTCTTTAACYAGCATTTTTTAATGAAGAAAATAAAAAATTAAAAGAAGTGTTTGGTGAAATATTGGATTGTGGATCTGTTTGGGRCTTTTCTTTTGTTCATTTATTATTACATATTTATATTTTGGGTTTTTTTAATGGTAATAGAAAATATGTATTAGAATCCCAAAAATACAATTTGGAGATATGTAGAAAAAGTAGGACGTGTAGATGCCCCCACATACACGTGTATATGTGCATATGTGCATATGGAAACATCTGAGTGTTTATGTGTTCMTGTCTATAGGTTCCTATACAGTGATTTGAGTATTGTAGATTGGAATAGGATATATGAAATAGAAATTCTTATGTGGCTATTGYTGTAGGAGATTAAGCACCTCTTGAATCTATTCAACTTATCAGCCACCTTAGAAAGGAAGAAGCTACTTTTAGTTCTATTATATCATGGGGAAAGTGAAGCACAGGTTAAAACTTGCACTTACATGCCCCAYATGCAAAAAAAGAAGGAAAAAAGTTGCCAGATGAATGTGAAACACAAGCCTTAAAAGCTGATGCCTACTGAAGGAACATCTAAAGAGTGTTACAGAAGTAAAAAAACTAAAATCAAATTGTTTCAATGCAAGAAACCAAACCACAAGTTAATCAATTAAAATAAACAGTAACAAATCCATGAAGGTTAAAAGATCCATGGAGAGATATTCAATACAATGTTCTCCTCTCCAAAATGCCTTTAATGGTGACTGCCAAAAGCTAAGAGGCTGTGCTAGTAAAAGAATTTTTTGCCAGGCTTTTTAAAAAATATTTTCTTAAGCATTTGAATTGGCTCTGAGTTAGATGGAAGCTTCATCTGATTTTGTGTTATCATTTTTCTGTTAGGTCTACACATGCCTGTGTTTTCACCAGGAGAAACCCTGGTGTAATACAGAGAGCCCTCAGCATTCTCAGAGCTTCATTCTTCTCACGTCCTTCCCTTTTAGCTCCTTTGAATTTCTTTGCTGTTGTCTGTTCCACTCAATTTCATCCRATTTTTCTTGCTTTCTATGCACATCCTTTCAAGACATATGAAAATCTGCTGCAGAAGGAGTACACCAGAGAAATCATTGTTGTTTGGATTATTTTTTATCCTGTTTCCTTGTTGATTTCACTCCAGGGACATGATATCAGGTGAAGGCAAATAGCTCAATGTGTGAGTATCTACAGATATTACTTCAGAGTAAAGTATACAGCAGTAATGTATCAGGGACAACATTCAATAACCTTTTGGCTGATTTACAAAATGACAAACACAGGTATWAAATGAGGCTATCTTCTGTGGGTCTTGCAGGCATCCATGCAACTCTACATAATATCACCAACATACAATGCACCCTTTTTCAACATGCCTATTGCCATTGTCCTTTGAGACCTTTGTAGCCTGAACATAAGAGTAGGAACATAAGATCTGGCTGCAGTTTGTTCTTGTCCTCCTTGGTCAGTTTGGGAGTTAGTTGTTCTCTTGGAATGCATGGGAAGCAAATCACTTTTATTTATCCCTTCAGGGAAGAAAGGCAAGTCTGCACCATAGCAGGGCCTACACAACTTCATTGGTATGGTTATTTGATGAAGGATGAAGTGGATGTATCCTATGCAGAAATCCATTTGCTCTTTTAAATTTACAGCTTGTGTATTTATTTTCCATGTCTGAGATGAAGTAGATTGCTTTTCATGGGATAAACAAGAGAACAATATACTGCAGTGATAAGGCTGGGATCTTTAGAGGCTTTTGGCTGAAGTCTAAGCCAGAACTATGATCACCGAAGTGTTTATAAAATGYAACTTAAGCAGTAAAACATAGTTAATATACTAAACAAGTTAAAACCCTCTTTGTACCTATACTTCCTGACAGAACAGCAATAATGAATTTGGGAATCAGAAGTCCCAGTCTGTTTTGGTTGATCCCTGCTATTTTGATCTCTTCTCACTTACGTTAGTCCCAAATCTTATCTTCCCAGATTCTTTCCAATCAGTTCTCTTCATTGACCATAATCATAACTCCTCAGCTCTTTGCTCCCAGACATTCCCTGTTCTCTCTCACCTCTGTTCCTCAGTTTTGTTTTCCTGTTCACTGTCATCTCTTGCTGTTGTTTCTTTATTACTGAGCCATTTCTCCTCATTTCTGCCTGCAACTCTCATTCCAGCTGGTTATCAACTCCCATTCTTGCTATTAGTGTCAGAGTAAACTCTTCTAGTTCTGCCTATTTTGTCTCCTCTACTAATAATTTTACCCATCTCATTTCTTTGTGAATCTGTCTCCCTTAATGTCTAGTCTCTTTGTACCAGGTCTTTCAGTTTTGACTTCTTTATCTTCTCTCCAGTTTCATTATCTACCATAATTCATTGATTTATAAGATTTTTCTTTCTTGGCCAGCTATCCGCATTCTCTCTGGAAATTATTGTCTCTCCTTTTTCTGCTCTTTCACTTACAAATTTCTACCTTAGTTTTGGTTTCTTTCACTTCTTGTCCTAGAAYAATGCAGAGTGCAGATGTGACTCATGCCTCGCCTGCATTTTAAAAAGGCTACCTGCATCCAGAAAAGATGGGAATCTTACTAAAAGACAGAAGAGAGTCTCTGTTCTTTTTGCTGTGTGTGCCTGGCACAGTCCATTCCAGCCTGAAGGCACTCAGTTTCAGCCAGGACATGGTCAGTGCAGTTTAACACAGAGATTCAACAAGTTCTGATTAAGGTAAAACAGCATTCATATAATGCAATCTGCAAATCCTCTGCTTTTACTATAAAAGCATATAATGGTACATTGTGTTGTGTACAATACATCCTTCTTCCTGTTTTAGGTTGGATATGGCATGGGAATTGTTTATAGAACATTGTGATATGATATAAAATATTTTTAATTGATTTTACTATAGACCCTGGTATTTGTAATGTTTGTGAAGAGCCTTTTCTTAAACACTCCTTTCAATAATTTCATAGTGCATCTCTTCACTCTCTTTTCCATAATATTTATAACTTTCCAGGAACTTCAGCTGTTTTTTTTTTCCCATTGTTGAAGAGAAATTSAGTAATTTACTTCATTAGTGGAATTGATTGACTTTTTTTTGCAGTGAACCTTGGAGGTTTAGGTCCTAAATGATTTAAGACTCTGTGTTATTGAAATAACATTTGTAGGTGGGAATAAAAATGAACCAACCCAAAAAAAAACCCAAAAAAAAGCAAAACAAAACAAAAAAAGCAAACATACATACGAAAGATAAAAAAATCCCCAAGCTTTGTTAGCTCTTATGATTTATTGCTTTACAGTAGTGCATGTGTATATGCAAAATTGCCACTGAGGTTGTACCTAGTTATTTTATTTGTCTTTATTTAAAGGCTTCATCTGTGGAGTGGAAGGAAAAATAACCCATATACTAAAATATGCATTTTTATTTTTAAGAAGTGTGAGAGAAAAAATGCTTTAAAAAACTTCCAAGAAAAAAAGCACCATCTAAAAGCATTCAATCTTTCTTTTTCTCTTTTACTATGCAAAGTGTAATGATAAGAATAAATTAGATGAACAATCTATTTATTATATTTTCCACCTGCTCTTACACACCAGGAAGAAGATGGGGCTCCTTTTACTTCTAATAATTTGCCAGTGTGCCATAAACAGTATCAAAACACACAGTGTTTCAAAGCCCAATATAATTTTACTGATGGCTGATGATCTTGGTGTTGGAGACCTGGGATGTTACGGGAACAAAACCTTAAGGTAGGATGATGATCTGGTGGAGTCATAGCTTTATATTTAGTTTTCAATGGATTTTTAAAATTAAAAATGTCAGAAAATTCAGAGGTTTGATTTAGGTTTTTTTATGAGTAACCAAAGTTAATAACTTTTCCAGGGATTTAAATATTCAATCCTTATTTTCTTTTTTTGACCAAAGACTTAGCTAATGTATTTGTCCTGCTGAAAAGTTGCATTATAAACAGAGTATTGAGCAACCAACCAAATGAGGGTTGGTTGGTTGGTATAAAAATTATACTTTAGCTCTAGAGAGCTAAAGTATAATCAACAATTTTCTTCCAGAATATACCTAACACAAGTACTATGAATTAAGTGTATTTTGAAACAGTCTTGATTTGGGACAAGCTTGTTGTTAACTAACTGGAAATAAAGAGCTGATATTTGCCCTTAATTTATCTTCATACAGTAGTCAATGTATTAATTAAAGCAAATGTTAATATACTTGAATAATACATCAGTGTGCCCTGGGATGTTTCTTGCTGCCAGCTTAGATGTGATAGTTGTGTAAACAGAGCAAGTGATATCTAGACATTGTGTTTCAGTGGTGCAAAGTTAAATAAAACATTCAGACTAAAAGCACTGTCTGTCAAATGTAAATGCTCTTTTTCCGGCTGATGTTAGTTAGAAGTAAAATCTCATAACTCATTAAAAAAAAAACCAAATCAAGTTACAGCTTCTGGTTTTAAACAATGAAAAATATATAGAACATTGATGCTTGGATCACTCCCCTCATAGCCACCAGAACAACCTCAAGATCTATATTCTCTACTGAGAAAATTCAGAATTAGATTTTTGGAATATGATGAATTTTCATCTTAGTGATTGTTATCAGTAGGTGACTTTACAGATAGAAAATAATTTCATTGGAAAATTAATGTTTCTGACTATTCAGACTTAGATGATGGGAGCACTACTGTGCCTTGAGGTCACGGTCATCAATCTCCAGGGTCAGAGAGCTATTAGAGCATGCTGCAGCTGCTGGCCAGTCTGCATTAGTAATTTTTATCTGTAGAACCAAGGACACAGGATTTCTTCCTGCAGGACCCAATTTTAATCTGCATGATGAGCCAGGTCAAAGACAAGTTTCCCATACAGATATGGAAGCTAGGTTGTGCCCCTGGGTCTAATATAGCAGACATAATCATGTCAGACATGTAGATATTGTTAATATAGAGCATAACACAGAGTCATAATCATTTGAATCTCTTCTAATAGCTTATAGCGCCACACGACATTATCCCTACCCCAAAAAGCTTGTGCTGGAGAGAGGCTGAAGAGGCACCAAGTAGGGAGCAAGGAAGCACAACCTTTCCCTAGTCTCTCTTGCCCTTATTACTGAAACAAAAATGTTGTAAAAATTACAGTTCTGGTCAAGGAACACATTAAAAAGGGTTGCAATACTATATGTCCAGATATTGCAGTTTAACRCTGACCATGAAGAATAGAAGAAAGTGGAGAAGATTTTTGCTGCTATGTTACAGTGTCTCTGTTCAGACACCTCATGTAAAAATATTTGACATGATGTATTTGGAATTGCAACCCCATGATGCATTTGATAATTTACATACAGTAAATTTTAACTGAATTTTCCTGATAGTTCTTGCCTCAGATGCCTTGTTCTTACCATGCCTGTATCCAAATAACCATCTTTGTGGTTTTTTTTCACCTACTTGTGTTTTTCCAGAACCCCTAATATTGACAGCCTAGCAAAGGAAGGAGTGACACTTACTCAGCATATAGCAGCAGCCCCACTTTGTACGCCAAGCAGGGCAGCTTTCCTGACTGGGAGATATCCTATAAGATCAGGTAAAATCTCATTRTTTTATTTATATATAAATATTTTATTTTATTTACAGTAAACTGAATGCAGGTATTTTTTCTTGCCTTCCTTGATTTGTTTATTATTATGAGATTAAGTAATGGTAAATGATCAGTCCTTCCAGTGACTGATCAAGCTCAGCAGAGTTGGTCTACATTAGAACTATTTCATATTTATGGGGAATTTTCACATTTCAGAAGAGTTGACCCAAAGATAAAATTTATTTAGTGAGTAATTTTTTTTTTTTTTTGTTTAAATAGCAACAAAGCAATCTGACTGTGGTTATTTAATGCCAACATTTAATCCAATGTCCTGGACTGCATCAGGCACAACATCACCAGCCAGACAAGGGAGGGGATTGTTGAGGCAAGTGAGCTGCGCTGTGCTAGGGTGGCCTCACCTCAAGTGCTGTGTGCACTAAACCTGTCAGAGTTCAAGATGTGTTTGGACAATACTCTGAGGCACATARTGTGACTCCTGGGGATGTCCTGTGAAGGGATAGATGTTGAGTTCCCTGTAGGTCCCTTCCAACTAAGCATCTCTTGTGATTCTCTGCGATTCTGTGAAGTTCCTCCACTATGCAATGAGCCCAGGCTCTTTGCCTGTCTCCATAGTTGCTTTCAGGCTGCTCCCACTGTGTTGGTGGGTAGCCCAAGTATTGAACACCACAGGGATGCATCTAGAAAGACTCAGTGGAAGAACCCTGTGTAAATACTTTTTCTCAGACAAACCTTTTTGTTTAGACTGATGCCTCAGGTTTTAGCTTTTATATTTTTCAGATTCTATTCTGCTTTAGTGTGTAAGTCTAGGCTTCATATTAGGGGATAGTAAGCTCTCTCCACAGAATAGGTAGACAAAACAATTCCTTCTCTAGCTGGAGACCCAAGGATAGCCAATCCAGATCTCAGGCCCAAGAGCATAAGCAACAGTGGACCGAAGAGAGAAAAAAGAGAGAAAACAAGAAGGATGGGACTTCATGGGCTAAAGATGTAATTGGACAATTATCTCCAATATGCTGATGGACCAAAACTTATAAAAATGTGAGACCCCGTGACCTGTTACCCATTTTGTGGCCATTTTGGGTTGTTCTGCCCAAGGTGGATCTATTTGAGGCCTCTTAATAAATACCTAYTTAACTCTTWAGCTGTGTCTAGTCTCTGTTCCAGGTCAGCTTTCACAAGGCATCAAGACAAACTGTTAGGTTTCTGTTTTGGTTTTCTTTTTTCTTGCAAGGGGGAGGTAGGAGGGGCAGGACAGTTCATTAAAGTACTCAAGTTGCCCTGAAAACTGGGAAGAAGAGAGTAAAAAATATCTCATCTATTTGAAGTGGTTTTTTTTTTCCATATCTACCCATACACAGCACTAAGTATCCTGTGAATACATGCATTTAATTTTTCTTACTTTCGAAGTACCTGATCCAAAGCCTATTTGAGTCCATGAAGATCTAGTCTGTTTATTTTAGTGTGCTGGGACTGAGCCTCTCAGTGCTTAGCCATGCAACTTTAACATTCCCTTAACATCATTTTTAGCAAGGATCATTATACATTAATCAGATCACTTGTTCATTAGTGATAAAACATCCTGTCCTTGCTTCTGGGAATGAAAGCAAAGCAAGACTCTGGAGCCTACTTGATAAGTTCGTGCTTACTCAAATCAAGTAACGAGCTTCTGCAGAAGTGCCAGCTAATATAACTTGCTAAATTTTCCATTAAATTCATCTGCAAAGGAAATTTTTATRTACCTGTTACAGATATGTTGCTATTAATATTTACTGTAGGTAAAGTCACAGGTCACTTTCCATTGYGTTGCTTGTTCTTATTTCTGAAAAATTAAGACTTGAACTAATTTTTTTCTTCACTGATCAGCTCTCAGACATAATCATTTCCATGTAGGTACAAAAATTGAACTTTGTCTTACTTAAGTTACAAAATTTCTAAATATGGACTGCTTCCGAATATCAGTGAAATACTAGTAAAGGCTTATTATAGAAGACACTAGAATCATGATGTGGAAAAAATGTTAGAAATATAAATCTCCTGCTAATAGAGCTAAAGAAAAAGATTCCAAAATGCTATATTGGATGAGACACAAGCTCAGAGAAAGGTAATGATGAAAATAWATAGAAATCATACTTCTGTACTTTCATTCTGATAACTTAACGGAATTACACTGGTTTCAGTTACAAGAGCTTGACATATGTAAAAAAATATAAATAAGTAAAATATAGATAAATATATGACTGAAGCTATCTGAAGCATTGATCAGCAAAACTATCTGGGGTGAGAAACTGAAGTCAGCATTTGAAGGGTAGGTTGAGCACTCTTTAGTAAACCAGTCTAACAAGTCATTTTCTGATGTAACCACAAGGGATACCTGAGGGAGGATTCTGGTTGTCTATATCAGTCATGTAGCTTGGGCACAGTTGCATAATTTAGACTTCCTGAAGATACATCTGCACAGATTTGCATAGATATTCTCTGTTCTTACTGTCTATTTTCAGTGCCAGCTCTCATCTGGAATCCTAGTAATCTAATTTTCATGAACCTGAGCTCTCAAGTTCCTCATCCTGAGTGCACTTTGTAAGCTCATTTGTGTTTCTCAGATTCTTAGCATATAGAAATTACTGTGCTTTGTTTAGATATTGTCTTGTTAGCCGGTGCCTGATGCTCCTTTAGTGCACTCCTTCAGTGTGCATTGGATGATGTGTCTTCATGTCACTGGAGCACTCCATCAATGCTGACAGCTCAAACCCCACTCTATTTTCAGGATCAGATTCCCTCTTGCTCTTTCTGACCTCATGATATTTACATGCCCAGAAATAAGACTGCCCTATTTCAATATGACTTCTCTCAAAAAACCTTAAAGACTTGTAGAAAACCACATATGACAACTGGGGAAATCTCAAAGTAGGACTTGGGAATGATCTCACTTAGTCCTCATCTTCCTTCCCTCCCTGTGTAGAGGAAAAATAAATTATGCAAGCTCAACTTCTTAAAATTTTTCTATACCTTAGAAAATCTACAGAAGGGGCTGCAGCTGTTTATGTGATGGCTGGCCCCATGGTTATAAGCTCACAWTTTTTTTCTCCACATCTGTTTCTGATGTCAGTACAGGAAATACCTCACTCATCTAAATGGATGATTGTATCTTCCACTTGCAACACTTAGTGTCTCATTGTAAAATGTCATTTAAGTGATACCACCTAAGGCAAAAAAGTGCATGCAGAACTAATGAATGGAAATTCTTTCTTTGTATTATCCTTATCTCATTCATTTTTATTGTATTTAGGAATGGCTGCCTTCTCACGAGTTGGTGTCTTCTTATTTTCTGCCTCTTCTGGGGGACTTCCTTCTGAAGAAATAACTTTTTCCAAACTCCTGAAGCAGAAAGGTTATGCAACAGCTCTAATAGGTAAAATTGCAGACATGTGCAGCACTGTTTTCTTTCATTTCAATGAAAAGAACATTAACTTCCCATATAGGCTTTTAAGGGCCTGCATTAAGCTTTTCTGACCCACAGCATAATGAATTTATTTTTCTGGAACAAAGCTGAGCACATTCCCATGCCTATGTGAAACACTAGTCAGGTAAGTATGTCTAATTCATTTATGTAGTTATAGTCTCATTTTGCACGGTACTGAAGAAACATGATGAACAAACTGAAAATTATTAAAGCTCTTGAAAAGTTTTCRGTGTAAATAGGAGTTTGATTACATTAGAGAGACCATGAGGGGTTGATCACGGGTACACGTCAGAACTGTGGTTGTTTTTCACCAGTGTTCTAATTCCCATACAGTAAATAACGCTGTACCTGGGTTACCATCTTAGTCATCAGACAAAAATGGATGTTTCTAGGAAACTTTTCATATCATTTGGTAGATATTTCATATAAAATTGTATTCCTCTCTTATTATAAAGACAGTTCAGACAACTGATTTCAGCATAAATATCCAGTAACGGGCAAAAAGAATCATACTAGGTTAATATTAAATAGAATTGGAATTAATGTCGTAAAAGTATAACATTAAAGATTTCTGATTTTTTTTTTCTTAATTTGGCCACTGACTTATTCCACACTGCTTATATTTTAGAAGATTCTTGAGAAATTCAATTTGTATTACATAATGTTTTTCTGTACTGTAATTGCCAGGGAATAGTTGTGCAGAGAACATCATACTGGAATATTACTAAATTGATGTAGATGAAGRATGCATGCAATTTGTTTTTTAAATGAAACAGAAACTTGCAATTTTGAGAGTAATTTTTGTTTAAAAACCCAGGATKTTTAGCAAGGCTAACAATTCATGCCAGTGTTGAGAAAATGTCTGTATTATGTAGATAAACCAGTGTCAACATTCTAACTAAAAATCCTACTTAGCTATACCTCAGTCTTATAAAGTATCAAATACCACGATGTCCTGAAAGAATGAAAATAGAAAATCAKAAATTCTTATCAGAAATGTATTTAATGTACGTGTATTTCAACCATAGTTCAAGTAGTTCATCGTTTGAACAAAAAAGCTGTTMGTAATTTGTCATGTTCCTTATGGACTTGATTTCTATTTCTCCATATTCAATTAAAGACTGGGTTTTTTCTGTTTGTAACAAGCACAGTAATACAACTCATTTTCTGGGGCTGACCCAGTTAATGTTCTTTTTTTAACTACTTTTTAACTACAAGCTGCAGCATGACAGCTTGCCACTTAGATCTCCAGAAGTTCTCTCCATGATGCTTAATGAACAATTCTTCCAAGTGGCCTGAGTGGTAGCTATGAGACCATAAAATGTAATATTGCCATATCCTTAGAGTATAATGGTTTCCAAAAATCAAGAAGTGCATTAAAATTAGGGATAAAGCATATGTAAATGACAGAAATAAAAATTATGTAGATTTGAAGACTAGATAGACAGTCTGATTCACAACCAGCATATTTTCTGCTTTTGCAAGTGTTCTTATCACATCATATTGGTCTAGGTCAGGGAGTCTTTGCTTGGTTCAATCTAATTTAGCAGTTCCCAAAGAATTAATTGTCAAGTCCTGCGCTAGTGATGGATTGGCGTAAGGTTAATTTGAAGCCTTTCTGATCCTCAAGCCTGTAGTGTCATTTCTTTTTTTTTTGGTCAATCTCCTCTCTGAGGACAGTATTTTTCTTCCCTAGGTGCATTTTTGTTTCTTTTTAATTTTTTTTCTCCTCTGAATATATGCTTTCTTTTGTTTGATATGTCCCAAAATATATTTTATCTATAAATCTACTTTATGTATACACTTTTCTACCTCATTGTTTTTCCCTGTGACATAAAGAAGGTGACAACCAATAGATGTGTCAGGAAAGCACACAATCAGATCTGCAACAATACAAAGTTCTATCAAAAAAACCAGATGTATAGAATACGTAATATTTCACCAGTTKGAAGAAATGCTGATGCTTTGTTGGAAATAGCTATTCATAATACAAAAATTGCCCTTACATTTGGTAGATAGTATTTTAACTACTGCTATATTCAATTACAGTAAAGGTTACTTTCCTCACTGTTGCTATTCAGAGTGTTGTCCAGCACCTAGAGATGTTAAAAATCCACTTATGTAGCTTATCTCCAATGCTAAAATACTAATTGATAACTGGTTCTTATTTCTTTCAGAATGAAGTATTTTAATGTTTGGGTGCATCACAGTAGTAGGGTGTCCAAGATTGACTGAGTCTATGAAGTGAAGTTAGTACAACAGTTATTCATAAAACAGCCTAAAATCTGTCCATGTTAATACCATATGTACATACACTTGTATAAATTTTGCTATGTACTTCAAATAAATATATTTCCTAAGAACATAAAATATTTCAGTTTGCATCTTGCTCCACATCTTGTATCTTGCCATTTGTCTGAAAAACACAAAATCATTCCAAAACAAATTTATCATTATATAAAAATCAGTCTTTGTACCAAAACCACTACAGCATTTCTCCTTTTTCCACTGTCTGAGGGAAAAATACAGGGAAAACGTGGATTTCTGTAGTGTCCTTAGGATTCTGCAGTTTGAAAAATGGAATTTCAAGTGAAATTTCTGGGCTGAATAGGGCTTGCTTCTTACTTCCACTTGCCTTTCATTGCATTGCTTTCTTTCTGCAGAAGTCTTAGTTGTGGCTGATGGAGAGGGAAAAAAGCCTAGGTCTCAAATTATTACGGTACTCATAATTTGCAATTAACAGCATAAATTTCACTCAAAAGCTTGGTAGAATCTGTTGAAATGCTTATGATGCTTATGTGAAGTGTCCATTCTATGAAGCATCACTTGGCAAAGAGATGAGAGCATTTTGCATTGCTCTCAGTTTCAGAAGGGCTCCAGAATCTAAAGCACATTACAGTAATCTGTTCAAGCACTAGCTCAAGGCAGAGGTTATTGTCACAAGGAGTGAAGCAAAACACGTATTGTGCACCCAGCCATCACTTGCATTTTCAGAGTAATGCAAGGTCTATCAAAACCTTCTACCTCCCCAGCCAYTTGAGAATGGCAGTTGTGCCATTCCGTCACAGCTCCCGATATAATTTGAGCAGGGGCTTCTGTTGCTTTTCCTGCTAACCTGATCTGCTTTGCTTGGCTTAAGTTGCATCTCAACAAATCTTTTTCTGAGGCCCAAGTTTGTCTCAACATTGAACAATTTGTTGTACTTGCTAAAGAAGCCCTTTAGATAAAAATAGGACTTATATTTCTCCCTGCCCTAATTTGTTATTGCAAGGTTTTTATATCCTGGATTGTGGTTGAGATCCAGTTAAAAGATCCACTACATATCATAATAAGTGACCTTGAAGGAATGCTCAATTTGTTTGTGTTTCTTTTTCATATTTTCTTACTGAATTATAGGTGCTTTGAGATTAGCATATAATAGCAAAAAAAAAAAAATTAATCCAGAAGAACATTTATGTTCATGATTTTAAGCCTCTACCTTTAAATCACTTATCTAACTTGATGACAGTTGTTTCATGCTCACTGTGTTACACATCTGATTTATGATTATTCCATTAAGAGACTCATTCAAACATAAGAGAAAAATTGAAGCATTTCTTTTCAAAAATCTGCATCTTTGGGTGCTGGGAATGAAAATTGAGTTCTAGCCATACCTAGCCCTTTATAGCACCATTATAACTTCTGAAATTTCAGTAAAATGGTATGTACTGGTTGTTTTTTTTAACTGACCACAATAATTTTTACTGGACCATGTCAAAAGTAGTGATCAGAACCATTCTTTGCAGAATACCACCAGCAGAATACCACTTCAGGTGGGGGTCCATCTGACAGGGAAAAGTTCTGATGGAATGAAAAATGTGTAGAGGCCTTAATTTCACTGGCACATAAGCAGACCTGAAAATATTTTATACCTGCTTTGATGATATACAGAAATTACTTTTAACTTAAGACCATCAAGATACATATGAGGACAGTTGGACTCAACTAAGCACTCAGATTCAAGATTTCTGCTTTTTCTCTACCTTTGCTGACAGACATACTTAGGCATATGACATTCTCATCCTATAACTCAGTTCTGTTATTAGTAGAAGAGAAATAAGAACATCCACCTAATTTGCTAAATTTTAAAAAAGCAGAACTGATCTCCATGTTCACCATCTTTGGTACTGCAGTACCTGCATTTGTCACAGCCAAAGGAGAAAGTGCAGGATGAATACATTGTTCTGGAGACCCAGAAGGAGATGTTCAGGACTGTTTGCATCAGGACTCTCTTACAGTTGTGTAAAAGCTGGCTTGGTTTGGAAAAGGGGGAAATTCTGTATATGCTTTTTTTTTTCTGTTTTACATTTACTGACATGAATATTTTGAATTCTCTGAAACAAGTATTTCAGATTTCTTTGGGGTAAGTTATGGGAATGAAGACTTACTGGATTTGTAGTTTTCTTGTTTATTTCTTTTCCAATCACAACCCCTGAATTATGCTGGTCATGTTTAGGTGTTTGATTCAGAAAAATAAATAAAGTTTGGCCCAGCAGTATATAATGTCATCTGTTTTGTCAAGGCCAGCATGCTTTTTTTAAAATATTCAGCACATTTTCTTGCTGAGAGCAAAGGCATAGCTCTAGCCATAATCTAGCTCAATAAGCTTAACTGAATTTGAATTTTTTTTATAATTATGCATTTTTATTCAAATAACAGCTACCAGTTAGGTCTGTTGTGCTAAGCAATGCATAAGCATGTGGTAAGATGTTGTATCTGAGTCATAGAATGAATTGTCTAGATACTTACCATAATCAACATGAATATAGATTGTATTAGTATAATGCAAATCAGGCTCAGTGGACAGACAGGGTCCAATATTATTGCAGAATTAGAGTGATTTCCTAGTGGTACAAAATGCTGTGAGAGAGAGTATTTGACAGCAATTTACTTGTTACTGTTGTTTTTATTTATAYATATGAAATATAAATACAAAATAAAATCAGCCTCATTGGATATATATGTGTATTTTGAGGGATGCTGGCAATTTCAGAGATTTCACAATCATTTAAATAGTAAATGCTTTAATAATTTTCCTATTCTTGATTTATTTTCTATTTGTTACTGTTTTCTTATTATTCTTTTGTCTTTTTTTTAAATTARTCAAATTATTTGCCAGAAAAACTTCAGAAAAGATATTTTGTACTTCCATATTTGTTCTTTCTCTTCAATCAGTAGCTGCTACAAAACAGTATTATCTTATGACACCTACATATGCTTAATTTCCAAAGGTAACTGTCTGTTAGGGCTCTGTTGCTCTTCAATGACCTGCTAGCCCACTCAGAATTTAATGTTCTTCAGCAACAGCCATGTTAATCTATTTCTAACTGAGATGAAGAGGGAGACAGGAAAAAAAATCTTTGATGGAGGCACAAAGAAACTTTCAATAGAAAATAGTGATCCACACAATAAATGCTGGGAGCAGGGGAATATCAGCCAGATAGTGACAGCTTTATGTTTTAAATAATGCACATTAAAAGTAAGTTTGATGAGTTAACTACAAAAATACTCCCTGTCCTTCTCTCTTTGTAGGAAAGTGGCATCTTGGGATGAACTGTGAAAGCAGTAATGACTTCTGTCACCACCCCTGCAGTCATGGATTTGATTACTTTTATGGCCTTCCCRTGACCAATTTTAGAGACTGCAAACCTGGCCAAGGCAGTGTATTTTTAAAAGGTGTTCAGAAAGACCTTGTCATCCCAGTCCAAATCACAGGAATTGCCCTTGTGTCTTTGGCAGTGGTGCAGTACATTGGCCTTCTCAAGGTACCCTTCCAAGCACTGGGTTACTTCTTGTTAATAATCACGATTTCACTTGTGGTTGTGATTTTGTTCTTCTATCATTTTCGACAACTAAACTGCTTTTTAATGAGGGACCATCAGATTGTCCAGCAGCCACTGTCCTATGAGAACCTTACTCAGAGACTGACAAAAGAAGCCATGAAGTTTATTGAAAGGTAGGTTTCTAACTGTGTTGTAAGTTAACATTGGCATCTCATGATGACAGTGCTTCTGAAAATTAGGAAAAAAAGCGAGCTGGTGGGCACAGGGAATGTGTCATTATGTATGATTGTAATTTTTTTCCTTTAAAAGATGACATTAATCTTGTTGGTAGGAATGACTGTTTGGTTGCCTCCTGTCAGGTATGTAATGAATTTCTCTATAAAAAGGGAAATGTTTTATTCTTAAGAATTTAATGTAAATTGAAATATGACAAATATATTGTGGTGTGACTTCATTCTGTGAAAGCACAATGCAGAGTCATAATTCATGACTTTTCTGGAATGGGGAGTTGTTCTTCATCATTGAGTTGATGCATCCATTAAAAGGCATTCATATGGCTAATTTTTTAAGATACTGGCATTTTAGATTACTTCACTTTTATAACAGTAATTTTGAAAATATTTGATTTTCCAAAATTAGGGTGCTAGCTTCTGCACCTGGGACAGAATAACCCCAGGCACCAGGACAGGCTGGGAGTGACCTGCTGGAAAGCGGCTCTGTGGAGAAGGACCTGGGGGTTCTGGTGGACAACAAGCTGTCCATGAGCCAGCAGTGTGTCCTTGGGGCCAGGAAGACCAGTGGGATCCTGGGGGGCATTAGGAAGAGCATTGCCAGCAGGAAAGTGATCCTGTCCCTCTGCTCAGCCCTGGTGAGGAAACATCTGAAAAGTTCTGTCCAGCTCTGGGATCCTGAGGACAAGAGAGACACAGAGCTCCTGGAGCAGGTCCAGCAGAGGGCAATAAAGTTGAATAAGGGATTAGAGCATCTCTCTTACAAGAAAGGCTGAGATATCTGGGCCTGTTCAGCCTCAAGAAGAGACAACTTAAAGAGAACCTCATCACTGTACATAAGTATCTACAGGGAGGTTTCAGGAGGACAAAGTCAGGTTCTGCTTGGTGGTGCCAAGCAATAGGACAAGAGGCAATGGGCAAAACCTGATGTACAAGGAGTTCCAGCGAATATGAGGAAGAACTTTCTTGTGCAGGTAACAGTGCCCTGGAACAGTTAACCAGAGGGGTTTTGTAGTCTCCCTCGCTGGAGATATTTAAGAACTGTCTGGACATAATCCTGTGCCATGTTTTCTGGGATGACCCTGAGGGAGGTTGGGACAGATGATCCCACTGTTGTCCCTTCCAACTTAACCCATTCTCTATTCTGTGATTCTGTGAAACAAAAGGGTGTTTTGAAAACAGTGTTTTTAATAGCCATCGTATTGGGCCACCTAAACATTGGGTTTACAAAACCATCCTAAGTCATGGTTCATTTTTGCTAGGTCAGTTACTTTGTAATTGTCACCAAGGGGCTCTTAATGGGATTAAGTCAAAAAAGTATACATTTGTATATTCTAAAATAGAAATCAATATATTTACAGGAAAAATATTTAATCAATTTAACTTCTAGAAAAAAATATGTGTATGTATTTCTCTCCGCCACTTTTGACACAAATTGCAGCATTTTTTACAATACTATATCAAGATAAAATCATATTCTAATATATAGAATTAATATTATCCTGAATTTCTATTCAACACCCCTGAATTACTATTCTTTAAAGTATGTAGCATTAGTTTCTGTGAATACATGCAAATGGTGTCATTGCTGCATGAAAACGCATACTGGGAATCTGCAGCTAAATTTTGTAGACTTAACGACTTTACAAAGCAGCTGCTTCTAGCTGTTAGCAAGAAAAAATGTTTATCTAAAACCTTGATCTCACACTGCAATTTTTTATCATTTCCATCCTTATGAATATTTGATGTGGCTGTTTTTACATATTTTACCMAAAAAATGGTTTTTGTAACAAATTTCCTTAAATAAGTAGGTGTTCCCAACAATCAACATTTTYGTAAGTATTTATAAATTAACAACCATCTTTATTTCCTCTTGGTGATGGGGATAGATATAAAGATGCCTTCTCAGATACATTGTAGATAATTTAGCAGTGAAGTACTTTGTTACTACAAACACATGAACAAACACATTTGAAAATTGTTAAAAGATTACTTGCTTAGTGACCAAGCRTTTGGTGATTTCAAAAGACTCTCAAGTACATGAACTATTTGTTGGTATATTCTTCCACTATTTGGAAGTATATAAAGTGCCTGTAGTGATACTGTTATGGGTGTCTATTCTTGTTTCACTAATTTCAATGCCATGACAATAAAATGGTTGCCTCAAAATAGGTGAGTTCAAGATGGAGATCGATGGTAGAAAGCTAGTAACTCTTTTAACTGTATTAATATGTGTAATGTATGTGTAATGTGCACAGTGTTACCCTGTAGATTAGTGCTGCTGTTTGACCCCAGTGTTTAGAGCTGGCAAAATAATATACAATCTAAGTCATCATAGCTTTGTTGACCCAGCTAGAGGTAAGTGACTTTACATTATTTAGGCACTTGGCCTCAAATGTCAGTGTAGTTTTCAGACAACACTGATTTAAATTGAAGTCAAGGTTAATAGCACATATTCATAATTTACAACAAACTTTGTTACAGGAGTGCTGCAATTACAGTGAGAATTATAATCCAGACTCTTCATAGTCAGTGTTATATTAGAGAATATCCAAACATGTTAAAGTAYTGAGAAGCAATTAGGGCATTTGAACAATCTTAACTGTGCCATTTAATGAATGTACATGCAAAGTATATGACCATAAACCTTACTCTTGGGGATATGAGTAATTGGATTAATATTCACTGAACTGATCTGCCCCATGTGTTAATGTGAGCAACAAAACCAATATTTGCTTTGACACACTAATTCTGACATGATAGAGTTCATACCTGTTAACTCCAGAGCACCAGTAAACCATTGTTTTTATGAATAATCCACTGACTTTGGCCATTTGTAGGCGAATGGCAACCAAGAGGTAACCAGGCTGCAGAAGTGAAGGGCCACAAGTATTTTGAAAGTCACACTGCTTAGCAGCATTCTTACCATTCCAGTTCTTTCAGCCCTTTAGCCACATGTTTGAACACTGAACTTGTCACACAGTCTCCTTTTCTTTAGCTGACACATTAAGTAGCAAACTCAGTCATGTATGCTGTTAATCCTTGTGTACAATTATACCTGAGGGCAAACAATCCTGAAGTTAAAGAATTCAAGCTTTCACCTTACCTGGTTCTGAATACACATTTCATCATCAAATTAAAATTATCAGATATCACGTGTCTTTTAGTTGGTTTAATAACTTTACAATAAATATATGATGAAGCTCCAATCTTCACTAGCACTGATATTTCCTGTAAAGCTTTATTTATGCTATATTTATATGCGATGTATGTGAACATATATTATTTTTCAATGTTTTATCTATGTAAGTTTGTTTGCCTATTGCCTTTATTACCTCTAGAAGTTCTTCAGAGTTCAGGTGATGGACTTCCAGACATTCTCTTTTCTAGTTGTTTCTCAGTAATTTTCTGTTTTGTGACTTGTATAAGCATCAGATTCTTCAGAAGGAATAGGCAAAGTAGGAGAGGCAGTGGGATAGGCCTTTATGTTAAGGAGTGTTTTGATTATCCAGGGCTTAATGATGGTAGTGATTTGAGTGCTTATGGRTAAGAATCAGAGGATAGACTGGCAAGGTAGATACCAAGGTGGGAGTATGTCACGGACCACCCAGACAGGATGAAGAGGAAGACCAAATATTCTGTAAGCAGCTGGGAGAAGTCTCACAATWCCTGGCCTTTGTTCATGTGGAGGACTTCAGYTTACCAGAGCTGGAAATGCAGTGCAGTGGACAGGAAACTCTGTAAGTGGTTCTTGGAGTATATGGAAGACAACTTCCTGACATAGCTGATGAGCGAACTGACCTAGGGAGGGGCCATGCTGGACCTGCTCTCTGTGAACAAGGAAAGATTGGTGGGTGCTATTATGGCTGGAGTCTGGGCACAGAGGCCACAAAATGAGAGTTTGTGATTCCTAGCAAAATAAGGAGAGAGGTCTTCCAGAACTGCTACCTCAGACTGCTGGATGGCCAATTTGTATTTTTAAAGTCTTATAATATCTTCATAGTGTATAGCTGTGTGCTGTTGTGCTTACTTTGGTCKGATTTTTGGGAAGGTGGTATTGTATTTTATCTTCCTTACTCTGGTGCGTGCTTATTAAAATTTTTGTTTGTTCCTTAATAGACTGAAAGAGAGCAAATACAAAATTCAATGCCCAAAAATGGCACTGGAGAAGAATGTGTGCAATTACAAGTGTCAGATCTGGTGTGTGAAAACAGGTAGTAGTTTAGTTGCTTACGCTAATTGTAAGTGGGCAGGTCAGCTCTGTGTATGTTAATTCTAATTGCTTTTTCCTGAGAGGAAATGTGTTTACACGTCGTAAACCTAACAGAATGCTCTCTTGGTATTAAAATGTATTTGAAAGTCAAATGGATCCTACTTATTTCATGTTAAATTCAATGTGGTTGCCACTCACACATCTTCAGCATGCCTTTCAATGAGAAGCTGCACAGAAAATCCAATTTTGCAAAATTCCAGGGTCTGTTTTCTAGTGTATCAGAAATTAACAACACAAAAATACCACTCTATGATACAGAATACCTCTCTGAGAAATTTCTATACCTGATCACAAGTAATAATTATATTTTTTAAAAGTCTAATGAAATCTAGTTTCTTGGAAACAGTATTTAAATACTAACATAATTATATTTAAAAACTGTGGAGAAGGTGAATTTGAATCTTCTTGCCTAGTTTTACCGGTCATAGATTGCATAAGCATAATGTTCAACATTTTATAACAATTAATAAATTGGAAATTTTCTCTTTATCTATTCTATTTTAGTTATTGAAACACTGTTGCAACACTTGTTCAAATTTTTTGTTAGCTACTGTAGCAGACTGTGGTTTAGAGTTTTTCCATGTATCATTAGGTCTCAAGATCTAGTAGTTGTCATGTTGCACTGAAGTTACAGTTCTCAAATCCAGTGTTTTTTATGAATCCTACAAGAATATTCCCTATAGTTTACAGCTAAATAAAAATTATAGAGAAGAATTTGTGTATCTCTGTATA
This sequence comes from Cardinalis cardinalis, assembly GCA_014549065.1. NCBI lineage: Eukaryota > Metazoa > Chordata > Aves > Passeriformes > Cardinalidae > Cardinalis > Cardinalis cardinalis. The sequence goes on from JACDOX010000011.1 coordinate 181,748, forward strand.
CATATAGTGTACATGYGCACATATATTAAAAAAGTAGTAACTTATAAGCTCTAGCGACTGTACCAGATCTTCATGCGTTTTCTCCCAGACTTCTGATTATGTCTTTTGAACAAGAAGGTAACAGGAACAAGGTGTGGGTTCATATAGGACTTTACCAAATCTTTAGATCATTTAAGAATTATTAGGGTCCTCACTAGTTCTGCAGGGATTGGCAGACTGAATGGTAAATGGAACACTTCTAAAACAGAGGTAGATCTGTATACTGGACTCCAAAGCTTTGTGGATGAGAGGGTTTAGTAATGAGTTTAATTTGTACTAGATGGTAGTTTTTTTTCTCCATGCTTACAAAATTTTCTTTCAGAGGGGGAGAAAAAGGTTCTATAGAAAGGAAATAAAAACATATGAAGAGTTTACCTTAAGTATTTAAAGGAAGCAATGAAATTGGAAAAGTAGAAGCATCTTATCTGTTGGCATAGAGAAATTATTTAAAAATGCAGATATAGTGGTAAAAAATTCTACTTTTAATATCTACCAGAAAGAGTCAGATTTTCTATATATTTACATTTTTCCTCCTCTCTCTGTTACATTTTCAGCACCTTTTGTGGTGCTTATAAGTTATCCCCCAGTAGTCTGGAGTTCTTTTTCTGATTTTGAAAAAAATTGAAAATATGACATCTGTGTTTGAAGGTGTGTATTTTAAAAGAGCAGGACAGAAACATTCATTCATAAATTCATTCAGACTAACAAGAATTTTAGCACTGTTAGCAGTCAGAACAAAACAAAATACAGCAGATAGAACAGTCCTGCTTTGGGCAACTGAGCCAAAATTAGGCTTTTCCTCCTGCAGGAACAAGATTAATGAAGTGCATTCATCCACTGTTATCACAAAGAGCACTGTCTTACTGGTGATCTAATCTGGAAGTAGAAGAGGCATCTGTGGGGAATAAGCACTAATTAATTTATCCACTGGGTGATACTGAATAAGAATAATTTTTTTAGTAGAAGGAAAATTACAGGAAAGGAAATGTTATGTTTCTATCTGATTGTGTTGACACAGTGGTGATTCACCTAGAGTACTGTATCTAGGTGTGAGGTGCTCAGCACAAGAAAGATGTGGACCTCTTACAGTGGGTCCAGAGGAGGATCAAGAAGATGATCAATAGGATGAAACTCCTTTCCTATGAGGACAGTTTGAAAAAGCTGAAGTTGTCCAGCATGGAAAAGAGAAGGCTCAAGAGAGACCTCACTGTGGCCTTCCTGTACCTTGAGGGGGCTTATAAAAGGAAGGAGAGTGAATTTTTATAAGGACAGATAGTAACAGGTGATAGTTTTAAACTGAAARGGGGCAGGTTTAGCTGAGATGTTATGAAGAAATTCATTACTGTGAGGGTGGTGAAGCACTGGAACAGGAAGAGCAGTTGCAGATATCCCATCCCTGGAAGTGTTCAAGGATTACCTGCTGGTCATGCTGGTTTTATTGAGGCYCAGGATACGGTTGGCATTATGGGCTGCAAGCACATATTTTATCAGCTAATATGGAGCTTCTTGTCAACCAACACCCCCAAGTCCTTCTCAGATCTGCTCCTATTCCATTCTTCATCCAGCCTGCATTTGTGCTTGGGATTGACATAACTGTGGTGCAGGCCTTTGCACTTTGCTTTGTTGACTTCATTAAATTTTCATGGGCTGAAATCTCGAACTTGTCCAGGCACCTCTGGGTGGTGTTCCTTCCCTGCAATGTGTCAACTGTGCCACTTAAATGCACAGAAAAGCCAACAATTGCCCAAGGAGTTTTCAGAGCAGCAAGCATTTAGAGCAGGAAAAAAGTTAAAAGACTTGGATTTGAAGCACAAAGTCAGATTAGTTTTAATTGCTCTCACACACACTTTAAAGCTGTTTTTTATAGTTCAAGCCTGAGCTGAATCCTTGAGTAATATAAAGACACCTCACTATACAAGAGAAGAACCCGATACTTTGCAATGCAGAYGAGTCACCAGCAATGTGATGCTTTAAGATGTTTTCAAGATCCGTTAGAAGCACCCTGAAGAATATCTTATGTCAGATGTATGTAATCTCCCTAGCTACTTGATAAATTGAAAAAGCTGTGTGACTCGTGAGGATAAAAAGTCTCAAATTTTTTGAAAAGGAGATTCTCCGTGTTTGGGCTGTGTAAAAGATAGTGGAAATACATTTTTGAAAGAGCTGTTTTTTGAAGTGGTTAAGGAGTTAAGCTGTTATTGTCAATTTTTTCTCCTGCCTACTAGCTGGTATTGTCATTCCCTTTTCAAGGTCAGAGTAAAGGTATTTAGTCATGATTCTCCTCRAAGTGTTTTGGCAGGAGGTGAATAACTGCCTCTGATCTTTTAGAGGATATTAATAGGTGAGACACTTCTCCACCCGACAGCAAGCTGTCAATCRAAAGCTGTCAATTTTAGTTGGAAAAAAGAGAATGATGTAGTGCCCTTCCATATCAATCATTGATTTGATGACTCTTCATGAAAGTTAGATCTTTCTGTGAGTTCAACAAACAAAACAAACTTGAATTATTATGTCTTGAAAATAACATTTGTAATGGAAGCTATTGATACTTTTAGCAAAACAAGTAGGCAGTTATGAGAATGCAGTGTCTCTAAGGCATTAGAACAAGGTAGTTTGCRTGAAAACTAAATATAGCCTGCAGTGTTAAAGTACAAAATAATTTTTTGTGGTGGTTTACCCTAGAATTTGTATATTAATCTCAATTCAGTGAACTGTGYTTAAGGAAAAAGTCAACAATAATCCCATGAATTAAAAAATGCAAGTTGTAAAACAAAAATCATCTGCCTTGAAGTAAAGTTCTCTAGTGAAAGGTCAGTATTACATTTATGTATATATTAAATAAGTAACTTTTAAGTTTATGTCTTTTTTTACTTCAATTGGTGATATTTTCAGCCTTTTTCATCAACTCAGGGATCTCTTATTATTTGTTGCTAAAATTGCGAAAAGTTCTCCCATATATGACCTTTCAAATAGCAACAACTTCATGGAAAGTGTATCTTTTATGAAAAACATGTCTTAAATGTTTTGGATCAGTACTTTATATTAATAAAGTAAWACAGGATTTATGCACAAATGTTTGTGAGAGAATTAAAATATTTTTTATTCATCTTCCACATGAAGAATGGTTTTTTTCTTCTGGGTTTCCTAAAAAGTTAGAACATTTTTATGAAGAAAAAATCCCCATCAGAAACACACTTATCAAGTGAGTAATATGGATAAAAATTTCCCATTCTATGTTTATCTACTACTGTATATGCCAGTAGAAAAAAAAGCTTTAAGCATTCAACTTGTGAAGAAAACAGATCCAACCAAGGAGAGAGGAAAATGGATCATAAATATAGTAGATTAAACTTATTTATTTTTCTTTAGGAAGAAAGTATTTATATCAGATTAATCTCTTCTTCTACTTGTTTTCAAGTTCTAAATGTTAGAATTTTTTTGTTRATTTTAAAGAAGTGGTTTTTATGAGCATGCCTGTATTGGGGCTCCCCTCTTGAAAGGGTGGATGAACCAACTGCTTGAGGAAATACATGGTCTCCATTTGATGTTGATGTGAATCACAGGTATTACCCACCACAGCTTGGTGGGGAAAAGTATGATAAATAAAAYTAAAAGTAGTCTGCAATTAGCTGTGTGCTTTAAGGGGAGATCCAGACAAGTGTTGTGGGTAGTGCTTTTGTGGTTCAGCTGATATTTACAATATGCATAACGTACTGCAAGTGCTGTTAGAGCATATAGCAGTAAATTTGGCTAGTGCGGAACAATTTTAAATAAAGTAGTATAAATAATGCATAAGGAGAAGTACTTGTTTGAGCTGTGCTTTCACAGCCTGCTGGAATTGATCATAAATATCCTGTTGACAGATCACATGAACAGCAAAATTTACAGAGAGTCTATTTATTGCACTCTTTCTTTTGTATCTGTTTAGGAAATAGAAGACAATGGAGACTGTTCATTACTCTGAGAACAAAAAGTTTTATATTGGTATGACTTCGAGGTTATATTGAGTCACATGCATACTCATAGAGAGCTTTAAAAGAAAAGAGGTTTGGTCATACACCTTAGTCCAGAATAAAGACCCAGGTCCCCATAACAGTTTAKTTGATTGGCTTCCATGTGACTTTGTGAGGAAGGAATTGTGTTTCACATGGATATGTAGTGTTGAGGGTATGTTTTTGAACAGAAATTGTATTCAGGTTTTTAAAAATATACATGTAAAATGTGGAGAGGTGTTTGTATTCAGAAACTGCTAGATTCCTGCCTTTGAGCAACAAGTCCTTTTTCAATATATCACGAATAGTATTTAGATAGATTTTGTCATTTATTTTTGCTTTCAATTCAGTAAAACGGTGGCATTTTTACTGGGTGTTTGTTTATTCAGAATTATCCTGTAATCAATTGCATTATTCCTTTTCATCTTTCTTTTTGTTTKRGTGTTTGTTTTTTTGAGGGGGGACAGGGARCCTTTTTTAAAAAACTCTATTGAAGAAAGATTTATTTGTAGAAAACTTATTATAAAATACTGTAAGAGTTTGTGGTTTTGTTTTGTTTTTCAGGAACACTGATACACCATTTCTTCTTTTCCTATCTTATCTTCATGTCCATACTGCTCTATATGCTTCAGAAAATTTCAAAGGAAAGAGCAAGCATGGTTTATATGGTGATGCAGTGGAGGAAATGGACTGGAGTGTAGGTATGTTACATATGCTTCTAACAGCAGTGGAAGGAATTCATGATGATTTTTGTTCATGTTCACCAAATTGAGACCAGCAATTTGTGTCTCTAGTATATCTGTCATACTTGTCCTTTATACTTAGGGGAAAGAAATACTCATTTAGAAAGCACAATAATCTGAGCTTTTGCAATATCTACTTTATTGCCAAATTTATTGTGTTCTAAAAAAGCAATTTCCTTCTTTGATGATCAAAAGTGGTCTATGCAGCGTGGACTTAGCAGAGATGTGGACATCTAACTGTGGACTTGTGAAGCTGAGTAGTTAAATCCAACCCTCTGAGCTTCTGAGTGCATCTTGCATATTCAAATGATCCTTAGAAAACAATCTACTATTTTAAAAAGTGACCATATGATATCAGAATCAAAATATTTTCAAATTAAGAATATAATATGCACTGTTGGCAAAACTAGTTTGCTGATTATTTCAGTGAGTTCTCTGAATTACTGAAATCACTAAGATGAGATCCATTCATCCATGAATCCACTAAGATTCTCTTTATGAAGAGTAGTCCAAAAAAACGAATTTACCTTTCAGTACCTTCCATTCTCTCTGAGGCTGGAGAGGAATTGGTCCTTAAATCTTTCAGCAGGCTTCCTGTATGTCTAGATGTATAGAAGTGTTTCTCTGATTCCAGGGATAATCACCTGTGAAAACAAGTAACAGTTCATATTTGTAAATAATCATATGGTAGAATAGCAGTATTGTAGGCACTAAAGATGACTTTATGGTCCYCTTTCCTGTATACCTCAAGTTGATTCTCTTCTCAGTACAAGTCAATGCAAATTGGCTTTCTTCAAGAAAGCTTTCTGACTAAATTTCTATAAACAGATATTTAGCTTTGGTGCMTGCATAACTTATACCAGCATGAGTWGTTAAAMATGTGTTCTTTGCATATTTTGTATCAGGAAGTCTAGTTGAAGAAACAGTGGGCAAAAGGCAGTGATTTGTAATGTACTTATTGCAGTATTTACAGGAATGGGGAGAACTGTTGTGGGAAACTGTAATGTGCTTAGGAAGGGTTTTGAATGTAGGAGATAACAGAACAATACTCTTTTTTAAATCATGTTTTGTAAAGAGAGAGCAGGTTTTGTTTYATTCCAGTTCTATCAACCTTGAATCTTTACCATGTCTATCAGGGGCCGCCAGCATTTGATCAATTGGGTACTTGCATTAGATAAAAGAATGCATGTGTTATTATTTCTGTTTGCATCCACATTGTAGCAATCCACTGGGCATTAGCTCGTTTTACTATCTGTGTTTGATTTCCTGGGTTTTTTTCTGTTGTGCAATATTTACTTTATTCCAGCCTAATTTTTTTTTTGCTGCTGCCATTACATTTTGCTGTTTCCTTGTCTCCCAGAGAGTGTCTCTAGGGTTTAAACAGCAAGTTGGAAAGCAGGGTAGCTGACATGCTGCTGTTTCAGGCTATTTAGTGATAGAGAGGTGGTAACAGGTTGAAAACCACTGSTCTTTTCCAGAATGACCACAAGCTCTTAGGAGACATGTTGAATAAACCAACTGTAGGACAGAATCATGCTATCTAAAAAGCTTGAGTTTAATCAGAGATTCAAGTTTAATGGTGATATTATAGGAAATTAGAACAAAATCAGAGAAGATACACAAGATTCCTCAGGTATTGTCCTTTTCTGGTCATTACAGGAGCATCAGGGACAGTAGAGCTAGCTTAATCAGGAAACAGATCCACAGTTCCACATCTGTCATTTACTAGTATAAAAGTAACAATTTTTTTTCTGTTGGTCTCAGTTTTGGTTGTGTCTTCTAAGATCTTCTTGATGATAGATGGCATATTTGCTCCAGGATGTAGAAAATATGTTTAGTTCCTGTGCTACTTTCTCCTCCATTTTTAGCCTGATGAAAAGAACAAAAAAGTCATGATTGTCATTTCCAAATGAATCTAGAAGAATAATGTATTTTTCTTCTTTCAGTTGAARGGAGTACTTATTTCCATTAACCTCCACTGAAAAGTCCAGTTTTAATGGATCAGCTGTGTCAGAGAAAGTAGATTGATTCACTGTACTGCTGATGTCAGTAACCAATATGTTCTTGAAAATGCCTCTGAAGATGCTACAGTAGAAATTTTTTTTTAAAAAATTATCTAGAAAAGATGAAAAAGTGAATACTGTGAGCTTTTCAGAAATGGAGGTTTATCATTCATTTGACAAAAATTAGTATTTATGCATAGATGAATGTAACTTGCAAGAGCAGTAAGATAGCCCAGATATAACACTATGCTTCAAGACTTTCTAAGTAAAGACAGCATATGARGAAAACATGAGTGTATTGAAAACTACATTATAGAACAACATCAGAAATCTTTGACCTTTGGTAGGAAAAATACACCAACTTTCATTGAGTTCTAAAAGAAATTTACAGTATTKTCTGCTGACTGAGTCATGTTGTGGAAGGCCCTTGTGGATGACTTAAATAAAAAGGAGTAGAAAAGGAGTAGAAGTTGCAAGTAGAAGTACTACCAGGTACTAGTGATGACATAAAGACATAAAGATTGAACAACAGAATGCAACTGAAATATTTTTCCTTCTTCAAGAAATCAGATGGAATCAGAAAGATTTTAGGTGCCATTTCCAAGAGAGAAAGCAAAAGCTTTTCTTGTAAGATGGAAAAGTCCACTCAAGACTCAAAATTCTAAATACAAAACAATTCCATTTTCATTTGTTTATTTATTGAAAATCARTATCAAATTGGACAATTATTCAATTGTAAGGCAATCATCATGATAGGAGGAGAAAAGCCCAAAAGACACATGAATAAAATACTTCTTTGAATATTTCATGTTTGTGACTTGTTAAATCAATACTGAAGATTATGATTACAATCCATGTCAAAAATCCAAAATACAAAGCTCTTGATAAGCTTTGGGACCATGTATGTCTATTGCTTTTTCATACTAATGTGTATATAACAGAATTCAATGTTGAAAGCATTCACAGTTATAATGTCACTGCATGTGGCATGCCTTAGAGAATTATTCTCTGGCTAATAACATTAATTTTCTTTCAATGTAGGCTAAGCACCTTATTAATGCGATTAATTATAATTCATATGAGAGCAGATGAAATAATCTTACAGTCTAAAAATGGAAAAAGAAATGATGAATGAATCAATGAAGGCACTACCATCCTTTTCTTCCTTCCTCTATTCCCTTCTTTCATTCCTTCATTCCTGATTGACTATAGGAAGAAAAATGAATATGCTCAGAAATTGTTTTTTATGTAAATTGCATTACACTAATTTAATCCAAAACAGATCACTGCAAAGAGTTTTGGAGCCCCCTGTAGACTTGCAAGCTGTGTGAAGACACTAATCCAACACCACTTTTGCAAATGCTGGTTACTATTTTGTTAGTAGCAGCAGAACTACACATCAGGTCTTCTTCGTTTGTAGGTCAGTCCAAACTGAAAGATTTAGATGTAAAAAAACCTCAGAAACTGTAGTCTGTCATATCCTAGGTAGCTGTAAAGTGGGGGCCTTGTCTGGATGTCTTTTTTATATGAATGTCCTGAAAGCTGAAAAACCTTAACTGCTGCTCTCCCATGATCTTTTGACCTATTAAAAACTCAAGTTAATATTACAGGAAAATATTAAAAGTCATCCAGTATTAGTTATTTAGAAGGAAAGGAAAGGAAAAAGGAAAGGAAAGAAAAAGGAAAGGAAAAAAAAGGAAAGGAAATTCCAAGGGAAGGAAATTTCAAGGGAAGGGAAGGAAAGGAAATTTTAAGGGGAGGAGAGGGACAGGGAAGGRGGGAAGGAAAGGAAGGGGAAGGAAAGGAATCCTAAAGTATCTTACATTTAACTTTTATTTTAAATATCTTAAGAGGTTGTATAGAATTTTATAGGAAGAGTATAGCTCAATATGTTCCCAGTACCACAGGGATAGAGAGCTACTGAACAGTGTCCTGAAAAGGGTTATAAGAAAGACTAGAGCATTTTTTAATAGAAAAGCCAGGGAGAGCTGGGACTGAAGCCCTATTCAGCCTGGAGAAGAGAATATCTTGTTGACCTGAAGGAAGGGTGTAAAGAGGATGGGCCCAGGCTGTTGTCATTTGTGCCCAGTGGTGAAAAGAAATGGGCACAAATTGAAACATGTGAGGTTTCCTCTGAATATCCGGGAAAACTTTTTTACTCTGAGGATGATCACATGCTAACCCAGGTTGCCATCGGGGTGGTGAATTCTGGAGATGGTCCAGGGCTCCAAGTGGCCCTGTTTAAGGAGCAAGCTTGGGCAAGGTAGCCTCCAGAGGTCCCTTCCAACATCAGTCATTCTGTTATTCTGTGAGATGCTGGAGAAAACAAAAAAAATCTGTTCACTAAAGTCAAATCATATTTCAAACAAAATCAAATACAACCTTTAAAAGTCAGTGTAGAGAAACAAAGGAACTCTGAAGCAAACAGAAGCAAGATACTGTCATGATACTCTCCTCCTCTGCTGTTCTCTAGTATGACCCCACCTGTTGCAATGCATCCAGGTCCAGAGGAAGGCCACAGAAATGGTCAGAGGTCTGGAAACAATTCTTCTCTGAAGAAAGACTGAAAGAGCTAAGGTTCTTTAGCTTGGGGAGCTGAGATTGTTTAGCCTGAGGAGGGAAAGGTTCCAGGGTTATTGCTGCCTTTCAATGTATAAGGGGGATATAAAAAAGGTGGAGAGGGACTTATTGCCAATGACTGTATAGACAAGACTAGGGCCAATGGTTTTAAACTGAAAGAGAACAGGTTTAGGTTAGCTATTAGAAAGTATTAACTTTGCGTCTGAAGTTTAATTTTACAAATAAATGCTATTAGCTGTTAGAAAGTAATTGTTTGTGATGAGTGCAGTGAGACACTGGACCAAGTGGCCCAGAGAAGCTGTGGGTCTCCCATCACTGGCATTATTCAGGGTCAGGTTGTACAGGGCTTAGAGTAATGTGGCAGGGAGATTGGWCTGGATGATCTTTGAAGGTCCCTTCTAATCCAMACCATTTTGTGATTCTCCATTACTATAATGATTGACAAATTTTGAGGATGCTAATGACATCTTAAGTGGATTTTCCTTACAAGGAAATAATATCCCATAATTTTTTTTAAGTAAAAGTAGCTAGCAATTAAACCTTAGGTATCTGAAGAAGTTGAACCTCACATGAGCAACATTTATGACTTGTTGAAGCATTTGCAATACTCTGCAACACAACTCTCTGGAGTGACATGTAGCCTGTACTGAAATGCAGCAAGACAGATGTAAAGCATACTTTCTTCACTGAGGAAGGACAGCTGGGGTACAATCTAGTAYGACTATCTGAAAGTCAGACCACTTTTCAACTGTTTTTTTTTTTATTCCACTGTTATCATTATTAAGAATTTTCTAGAAATACATATCTTCACAAAACACTTTCAAAGAGGAAGAGAAAGGCAGAAGCTCCACYAAGCCAGCACCAGACTTTTGTGAAAAACATCTAATTTATTTATTCCCTAATGAGATTTCCTARTGTTATAAAAGAGATTATATGAGTAATATGATATGTGCAGGATTAAGCTGTGGTTCCTAATGTCTATACCACCCAATTGTGAGATGATGAAAACTAAATTCTTACATATCTTTATCTGATGAATTTGTGCATGATTTAATAGTTAATATGCTAAGAATGTGAACTTGATCACATCCTTTCCTTTAATTTTTATTCTGTTCTGGAGTGATGTAAATGAAAGGTCTAAGTGAAAACCATTCCAATTTAATATAAACTATTTTTAATGACCCCTGTGGCATTTTCTCTCTTTTTAGTAATAGATGTAACACCAAGTAAATGAAAATAATGGTTTCAGACACAAAACAAAAGTTACTTTGGAAAATGTAATATATTTAGGAGACAGAAAACTGAACTATGCCCAAAAGACTCAWAGGAATTCTTGCTCTGATGAAAGTRACGTAGTCTAATGCATTCACTAAGCAAAGAGGAAAAAGGGTAATTTTTTTTTCACTTTTTAAAGTCATTGTTTTAAACTTACAATCCTTTAAGCKMTTAAAGTTGACTTATAATTTTTAATTACAAAGTAATTAAAATTTAATTTTAATATTTTTTTTCAAGCTATTCTGGCCTGAGCTTACATCCTTAGGGGTTGAGTGGGGTTTTGTGGGGGTTTTGTGGGCTTTTTTAATGTTCTTTTGAATACTGTACAGTAACTATCTTCCTTCTGGTAAACAGCATAGTGTTATTAAATTTTATCAGAAATCAATATTTACTCTTTTACATAAAATTGTTAGTGGTTGTTATTTTGAATTCTCATGTCTTGTAATCACTTTGCAGTGTTTGTATACTTTGAACCTTTATTTAAAAACCTATTCTATAAGGGACAACCTAAAAATGTATCACAAATCTTCTGAGAATTCTGAAGTCTATTTAAAATCAAAATAAACATTATTAATAATATGAGAAGAAAAAAGAGACAAATTCCTATTGCTTTAAGAAAAAAAAATGAATGAACGATCCTTTTTTTTTCCAAGAAAAAATCCTGCACACCAAGATAAGCCTAATTTATCATGGCTTTTCACCTCATGTAGTCATTTGTAACAGTGCAACATTGATTAAAAAGATAAGCAAAGCAGAATGATGCCACATGATCAGAAGCAGCAGATATGCACTGATCATATCCAGCTACTGTGAATGTGACATAATGTTGGCTGAGCCTCAAAACCAARAAATAGAATAAAAAATCTGGAGATGGATGCCTGATGCTCATAGTGCATTCCTTGACCTTGCTTTTCTGAATGCATACTGGTGTATATCTCAAATCTATAAAGTTTAATATTAGGCGGGATTTCTTATCATAAAAGATGTTCAGCCAGCACCCTGAGGAAGAAGGTATTCAGCCAATACAGATATTCTGTGACTAGGATAGAATTTTCCCACCTGTCTTGCCATTCTGCTCTTATCCAAGCATTAAGAGACTGTTTTTTCAGCTAAGACAGTAGTTAAGCTCTTGAAGCACATTCACTCTTTAGGTCACATCTGGGAAAATTGTCAGTGTGGGTGCAGATTAAAAACATTTGTGATTCTGTCTTTTATGATATGGATGCATTCCAGTAGCAATCTGCTCTAAAACCCAAACCCATTTCATATGTCACTAAGCAGCAATGACTTTCAGTCACTACTGAATGGGACCAAATTTAAGAGGTGACTAGGTGATGAAGGACTCCTGTTTCCACTATGATAAGCCTCCTGATCTACCTAATCCTCTTTAAGTATAGTTTCTTTTTATRTATCACATCTTTGTATACAGCAAAGCTCCTTCTCAGAACATTATTTACAAGATTACAACGCACATCTTAAGTTGCCATTTCAGTAGCACTTTTTAATCAGTCATGTTCAATAAATGTCTTAGTACTCCATGATGGAAAAATTCAGTGTAATGTAGTTTGTGGTAGTAGTGCTGTGTGGTTCAAAACTTGCTGCCAGCTGCTTAAGAGGTTTCATTTGCATATGGTATTGCAAATGTTAAATTGTCAGAACAATGTGTGCTAGGGTACTGTGCATTTTTCTTTACAAAAATGTAATCATGTAATGTTCAAAAATGTAAAGGCTTTCTGTTAATTATGAAACTCTTAAAATTTGGTCTATTGCAAAAACAGTGACTTGACATCTAACATTGTGTTAGATCAAAATGCTGTAATCGGTGAAAGAAAATTAGCATTATTCTTAGACAAGTTAATTTCCATTASTAAGAGAAAGCTCAAAGCCTGTTTTAGATAAACTAGAAATAAGAATCCTGATGACTCCAAGCAATGATAAATCCAGGTTAGGAAAATAGGAAGTTCTCTAATGAAATGTGCAACCAACCTTTTGTTTCACCTTTGCCTCTGAAGTTTAATTTTACAAATAAATGGTATGGTTGGATTTTGCTCCTAGYTTAAGGTGGGTAGGGAAAACCATTATCAGTGAGATTAAGAACACAGCAAGATTAAGAACAATTCAGAACAATTAAGAACACAGATTTAGGCCAAAATTGACCTGCAGGACTTGAAGTCAATATGGACAAAGGTCTGAGTATGAATATTCAGATAAAAGTTGCAATAAGGAAACWAAATGGGGTTAACTTTATTCAAATTGTAGATAATCTCCAAAATACAGACTGGAAAAACAGTTTTAAGGAAGCTGCTAAAGGTTTTGCTCATCGAGGGCCTTTGCRTAGCAACCTTTTTTAACACAGATACTGTGAAGCTTTAAAAAAAATTACATTTGCACTGTGCTAGAAAAACTCCACAGGAATTTAGTAWGACAGTCATCCAGAGCAAGGGATCAGGATGACAGACTTTACTCGCTTTGGTGGAAGTGTTGCTGTTGTCAGCCTTAACCTTCAGCCCTGAATTAGAAACATGACTTTTCCCATCCTTTTTCTTCAGTAGTTGGACAATGAAAGTGTATCTGTGTAGTTATTTATGGAGCTTGTAATCATGGTTTTATAAGGAATGTGACTGTGCTAGAGAAGGAGAAGGATGTTGCTGGTGGTAGTTGCATGTCTGTGAAAGAAGCCTTGACATGAAACTAAGGAACAAAGAGATTGAAAAGGTCATGGATTTTTAATCTGTGTGTTAAAACTTTCTTATCCATGCCTCTTCCTCCTACCTTCAGATCCTTTGTAGTGGATTACCCAGTACCTTAGTATAGCTAATACAGCCCATAAATGCATACAAACATACAGAAGGCACAATTGTAAGACTATGAAGTCAAGTACTCAAAGATAGAAAAAAATCATTCTTCCTATGCTTGTGTCTCATGGTACAGTTTTCTAACATATGTTTACATGCCATTTCTTTTCCCATTGGAATCGTATCTCCTTATCAGAGTGCCTTCTTAATGAGCAGCTTCTCAACAGTAGGTATATTCCTCATTGTTAAATATGAGTTCTCGTGTTTTATTTAACACATGCTATTGAAGTTCTGTTTTGAAGACAGATACTTTGACATGTCTCATCTCTTCTGTGTCAGTACTTTGCTACAGTGTATAACGGATTTGCAAATAAGCATTTTCACAAAGCCTTTGTAAGATAGGGGAATCTCATTAATCTGTTTCCCAGAAGAAAAACTGGGACACAGAGATGATGTTCAGTYTTAACTCCTGAGATATAACTTTGTAGCTAGTTACACACTAATCCAGATCTGGATCTATAGTAAAGCATTAGGACTTTAATTCAACTGGCATGGGATTTGGGAAGGAGAAAAGTAATTTTTTTCATGGTCTTGATCTGTGTTGGAGGCTGGAAATGATTAGAATGTGCACCTGGACTCAGGARCTCATGTTTTTTTCTGGTCCTGGGGACTAAATAGTACTTTTAAAGGATAATTAAATATATTTTTTAATATATTAACTATAATGATATGAACAGTTTCTGTGATGACTCGGGGAATATCATCCAGCCTTTTACCATTTTTTCATAGCTGGCTGCATATCAATTAGCTGTAGAAAAAACCCTAAAACTGATTGTGTGCATTTCAGTTTCAGAGATGATATTGAGAATACTAGAGATTCTTTTAAAATAATCCACAATGTTTTTTTGGAGAGAGATATGAAACATTTTCATGCTTCTTTGGAAATKTGTGTTAATTTTTTTGAGACTTTTCTGCTTAAAAAAAGTGATCTAATTCTGAGTGAAAGCAGTAATCATACAATAAAGCTTATGACAATATCGATTCTATATTCTTCATCAACAGATTGGTTCCRATAGTGAATTTCCATGCAGAATTTCATACTGTTCAATCACAAGGCTCAAATTCCAGGTGGTAATAAGCTCTTATTGATGAGGTTTATAGAACTGGCTTTTTATTGACTCGGGCTGGTAATCTTTCAATGGTACATTTGACTGCTAAAACAACCACACTATATAATAGGCTGGGTGGTAATAYTGCTAAAGATCATTATTTTTATAAAAACAGTTGCTTATATTGCATTAAAGAAARCTTTTGATTGCTTTCTGTATAATAACAAAATATAATAATGAGATAAATAATGCATTTTTTAGGTCTAGGAAAAGCAATAAAGTAATGATGCAGTGATTATTGAAAGGCAGTCTGGTAAAATGGTAATTTTGCTCTGGAGYTTCTCCCCTCACCACTTGATTGTAAAAAATGGCATTTTTATTTCAATTTAGGATGCTGTTTAAGAAAAACTGAAGCTGAATCTTTATTTTTCTTTTCTATCATTCTTTTTTAATACTGACGTTTGTGGGRCAATGATTGTGTATTTCATAGTGTWCTCAGGTTATTTTTTACTAGTTTGAATGCTTTCTTTTTGTTTTTGCTTTCTTTTKACTTTATATACACACTTCTATTTTTAAATCATTCTCTCTCCCTACTTATGAAACTTTCTTTATAACATTTCCTTATGAAGAGCATATTTCAGTAACCCTGAGAACACTGAACTGATTTTGTATTACAGTAGTAAGCTCAATATCCAAAGGAACACCTGACCCCTAAGGGCTCAGTTGCTTACTTGGGATGAGCAAAAAAAGTCTCCATGATAATCAAATTCTTGCCTTAGACCAGCATGAAGTTATATTCTACAGCTTTAGTGGATCTTGCAGCCTTAAGATTCCACAAGAGGGGAGGCAGAGCATTCTTCTCTCCCTTACCTCCTTTTTTTCTAACCAGCTTCCAGAGAAAATAGAAAGAAGGAGAAAGAGGAGAAGAAGAGAGGAATCTTCCTTTTTCAGCAAGTGTCCTTTTAGAAAACCACTGGATGGACTCGCCTATAATGTCACAATTACATTGCCTACAATTAAGTGTGACTAACTTAGGTCCTTCAGTTTACATGGTTTTACAGTACTGTTGCCATTTCACTGTTGTGAGAGTAAAGGATTTTGGCTCTTTAGACTCTTGTATCTCAGTGGCTGAGATAGTTGTGGGTTAGAAATCAAACTTACTTTCATTTCTTAGTCAGACTTGCATTGAAAAACAAAGYGGGAAACAAGAAATAATACAAATGTAACTGCATTTTAGTCCTAAAGAAAGGAATGGCCTAGCCCAAAAAAAGCAGTACAAACTTTGTCTTCCCATGAATCCAAAGATAACTAAATGCCTGATGTTTGAAAGAAATTAATAGTTCAGGATGCCTCATTATTTCTAGTAAAGTCAAGGAAGATCCTAGTTGTTCTAATCTGAAAAGTATAGCCAATACAGAGTATTTCAATGTATAGTATATCACTGTGTAAAAGGTAGCAAAGTAGTTCTAATCCAGAGTTCAGTTGATTTTGACATCACAAAATCACAGAGCATACATTAAGCARGTAATAAATGAATACTTTTTTTTGKTKGCTTATAATTCAAACACATATAATTTATCCTTTCCATTTKGCAGATTAAAAATTAGACATGAGCCAACAGTGTGAATTTGCAGCCCAGAAAGCCAACCATGTCCTGGGCTGCAACTAAAGCAGCGTGGCCGACAGGATGAGGGTGGTGAATCTGCCCCACTACTCTGTACTTGCTAGATCCCACCTGGAGTGCTACATCCAGCTCTGGGGTCCTCAGCRCAGGAAGGATGTGGGCCTCTCAGGACTGGCCTAGAGGAGGTTGGTGAAGATGAGCAGAGGGCTGGAGGAGCTCTCGTGTGAAGACACACTGAGAGAGCTGGGCTGAGAGAGAGCCTGAAGAAGAGAAAGCTCTAGGGAGAATATTTAAAGGAAAATAAATTATAAGACTGGAGAAAGACTTGATACCAGTACTTGTAGTGATAGGACAAGGGACAAAAGTTTTAAACAGCAAAATGGTAGATTTGGATTGGACATTGGGAAGAAATGTTGGACAAGGAGGGTAGTTAGACACTGGAACAGGTTGCCCAGAAAAGTTGTGAATGCTGCRTCATTGGAAGTGTTCAAAGCCAGATTTTAAGTAACCTGATACAGTGACAGATGTCCCTTCCTAAGGCAGGGAGTTTGGACTAGATGATCTCTGAAGCCCTGTTCCAAACCAACATCAGGACAGAGTGAGACACAATGTAACCAGCATATCCTACAGAACAATGTTTGAACATCTTAGCAGGGCGTTATGAGAAAAGTGCTGCTATGATGGCTTTTTTCCCAGCATTTTTTAAGAGGCACAAAATTGACAATTGTCCTTAAGAAAAAAAAAAAAAGCCTAAAACCTTTCTACAGGACATATCCTAAATATTCTTGCCTATTAAGAGCTGAAGTAGTCAAGCTCCATATCCTCAATTTCTCAGTCCAAATTTTGTGTGATTCTGCTGCAGTTTGCCAKTCTTCTTGTGCTATAACCACCAGGTGCTGCTCATAAAAAAATAGACGGGCTAGTTAAAGAGAGCTTTGAGGACTTTCTTGGCAAAAAATACTAGACAATAATATCACATTTACCTCTCAGAATGTAAACTGATTTTTGATGAGACATCTAATTACTTCCCTGGTTATATATTAACTTTAGTAATTAATGGTAAAATAGTTGAAAATAACTGTTTTAAATAGGAGGAACTGGTATATTAAATCCATCATTAGGAAATGTATGCAAATACTCTATSCTACTGTTACCATATTTACTTATTGAATCTTGGTAACAATAGAGTCGGTTCCTGTGTGTAGCCAGCCGTACTTTTCCAGTACCTTTTAGAGCAGAAATCTATTTGCTGGATTGTACTCACTTCTCTCTGCATGTTGTACTGAAACACCAGTGTGTTACAAACCTATTCATGTGAAATGTGAAAACTCCAAACATTTCCTGTTCAAAGAAATCTGTGTATATACAAATTCTTAAATTTGATTTTATAGGTTCAGAAATTATTAGTTCATTAAAAAAATACATTAATAGGGAGGAACTAACCCTTTACCTGCCTGTCTATCCATAGGAATAGTGCTATTCCCATAAGTAACAAATGTGCTTCCTAGGGCCTTCAAGTGGTTATTTGCCATCTGTTCTTTGGAGAGTTTACCTTGGCAATAACTCTTCTCTTCCCCAAATAGTGTCTAATTACAATTAGACTATTTTTTCCATATATCTATGTAAATATTTCAGCTGATCTGTGGTGGTTTTTTTAATAATCCTTTTTCATTTCACATTTAGCCTTCAGATTTATCCTAAAAAACACGTCTCACTGTGATCCTTACATACAAGGCAGAGCCCTTTCAGAATTCTGCCTTGCCTTCACACAGGAAAAATATATTGGTCCATTTTTGTAACTTCTCATTACAAACAAAACGACACATGGCTTCACAGTGTTAAGCCTTGGCAAACTCAGATTAATTATCACTTAATTATCATTAATTCCACATGTAATATTCTCATTTTTGTTTTATTATAATATGAGTGAAAATCAGAGAAAAGGCAAAGAAAGGAGCCTAATGGTCTCAGGGCCCTCTCTGATCTCATGACTCCACCRTGTCTTAGGGGCATCAAACATATCTTGGTCTAAGCAGAGTCCTCAAGTATTTCCAAACCAATTTAAAACAAGAATGGCATCTTTTTCTTTCCAGGCCTCAGACCAGAAAAAGGCAGATTTTCTTCCTCATAGGCATCTGCTGTGCTACTGAATACTACTCTGAAACTTCAACAAAAACTCTTTTTTAATAGGCTGTGAATATTTTTCAAGAGCACTTAGATGAATTAAGGAATCAAAGTGCCATTTCATGAGATAGTGAGTAATGTTTTTGAGCTAGTAATCTATCATCAGTGWGGATGACCTGAAAAATGATTTGCCTTCCCTTCAGACAGGATCCTCTGGAATGGAAGTCAGCATATATATGTCATGTCTAACACACATACATATACCAGGGGGAAAAGGCGCCAAATCATAATTTGTGGCTCTCAGTGTATTTTTTTTTTCCCTAAATTCTGAATGTCATCTAGAGGAAACAGAGTAGAGTCCACATCATTAGTGGAGAAGTCCCTTGAGACAATTTTCACAGTCAGGTTTGCTTTCTTATTGGTAGTAACAGTGACTATACAGAGATTCATTATCAAGTAACATGTTTTGGAGATGGTGATTTCACAGTAGGCTTTGAGTGTCTAGTAGCACTTAGGCACAAAAGTTAGAGAAGTAGATGAATTATCAAATGTGCATGGTGATCCTTGTGAAAGGAGGAAAAAAAAAAGGTGTATTGGGAGTGAGTTAATGCACACCTACTTTCATGTTAGATTAGATTTGCACAATTAAAATCAGAAAACCAGGAAATTAAATTTATTGAGATTTCATGATGARTATAATTCACTCTTGATAAAACTCCTCTTAACTGTATGGCATGTAATTTAGTGCAAGTCTTTAAAACCTGCTTCCAAATTCAGCAAAGATTAAAAAAATTTGGCTGCTGAAAGATGATAAATGTTTATGCTCTAATGTCAGCCAGTTTTTTGCAGTTCGAATTTTACTTAATAAAAATGAAATAAACAACTGGCAAATGCTTTGAAGTTTTCTAGAAAAGTGCAGAGGATTTAAATGGGGGGTTAATTTTTTTTCCCTGCTTTACATTCTTCATACATTAATCTGGCAGAATGTTGTCATTATGCATTTGGTTCTAGGACCATATACATATTCAGTTTAAAACTTAGTCTGATGTTAGTAAATGTTTAAACCTTTGAAGACGTAGGAAAGAGTTTCTTTTATCACTCCCCATTTATGCAATCARTCACAATCAGCAAATATTGGAATGGTCAAATACCTGAAGCCTTAAATTCACCTGACTGTCTAATTCAAAATTGAATAGTACCCCTCAGCTGTCACTGCAGTTTGCTAAGGTCACACCTAAAGAAATCCCTTTCATAATYTGGAAGAAAACATGGAAGACCTCAAAGTGGGAAATGAGACAATGTCTTTTTCGTTATTCGTCTTAGTTGTATGTGTGAAATGGCGTCTTAGATATGTGCAGAATGAAGTTGCAAATTTACCCAAAAAGTTATCAGAGCTGTCATGCAAAATGCAAATGCAGTGGACCCTCCTAAAATTGTGTGACCATTTCTCATATTTTAGCATTTTAAGAAGGCTAAAAATCAAGATTTACTTTAGAAATACATTGACTTATGTTCAACAGATGTAAGGTCTAAAAGCRAATTTCAAGCAATGCATTTATTAGCTAATTTAAATACTAATAAGGAAATAGCTACTGATTAGTTATACTTTTTGACCTGTAATAATCCATCATTAGTGCTGCAGTACAGGAAGCTTTTCCATCCTGCATTGTCTCTATTGCTGCTCTACTTACAGGTCTTCAGACACTAAACTCTGTGCTTCATTATGCTCATGTATTTATACRTATCTAAAATATCATTCCAACTTTCACATTTAAAAAATAATTTGAACTTATATGCATAAGAAAAATAAGAAAAATAAGAGATGTGGTACTCGTCTCTAGGAAAAACCTTATGTATAAGTCAAAATTTGGTTGATTTATYCAAAGCTGCTAAGAAGTGTGCATACCTAATCTGCTGTGCACTGTGCTGAAAATATATCCTGAGGGTCTGAAAGACAYATTAGACTTATAAAACTGAATAAACAGTCAAAAGTGATTTGGAAGTTTACAGCTACATGGCAATCCAAATTCAAACAAAAAGCAAGTTCACACTGATAGCTTAGCTGACCACACCAAAGTTGCCTTGTTTTCTGATTAAAAGTCTGCCCTTTTCTGAGGGCTTCTGCTTATTTACTTGTCCCACTTTGAGTCTAGAGGAATCTAACAGAGAACTGTTGTTCTACAGACTATCTGGACCTAAGAACTTCTTACCTGATTTCTAGTGGGAGGTAGTTACGCCTGGGGCAATTGCCTTTCTTTACTTCATTATGAAAAGAATTGAGAATTTTTGGGGCCAAATTCTTAAGATAAGCAAGCTGCATATGAAAATCCATACTTTGTGTTTTGTGTACACTGTATGTAAATCCCACTTTCAATGTATCTAGAGCATACACAGCTGGAGCTGGATTGAGCCTGCTCTAGACTTCCATTGGAGGATTCATCAATCCTACAATGTTTAAAATTGCCAACAGTGGCAGGTCTGAACTGTCTTCTGAGCTGGAGAAAGACTGCCAGCATACCAGAAGACACTAGGAATCCACTTCAGCTCTACTGTGGTCCCAGACTCAATGCCCATTAGTAGTGTGAGTGCCTCAGTTGCATTCCCAGGATTTGTCCTTGAAATAAGACTTTGAAAGAAATCCAGGTCACAAAATCCAAGAGGGCTTTGCTATGGAAACAGAAATATGTTAACTGCCCATGATTGGATTTACTGTAAACATGCATTCCTGTTACAAATTAAAACACTAATATAGATGTATTTTTTCAGAACCAGATGCTACTTTTTGGCAGAATTTCCTGTTGACATTGAAGATCCCACTAACCTATCATAGCAGGAGCTTAGCACATTTGAGACTCCAGCTATGTACTTTTGGAGAAGATTTTGTTGTATGGATTKTTTCCATTGTGTAACTATAGAAATAGTAGTGCAGTAGTACTGATTCAAGGCTTTGTACTGAATGTGCACTCTGCTTTCTTTCTGCAGGAAGAACCTTATACCTTTTGTGATTAGTTATGCATCTACTTTCTGGTCTAGTCAGACTTGTACTACCTAGTATTCACTCTCTCACCTTTGAAGTTCATATGCTGATGTTCTCCTTATGGGAATCACTTGTCTTCAAAGGTGGATATGTTCTGTTGCCTGGCTAGATAATGTGCCATAGCACATTCTAATGCTTTGTCCTAGAATTTCCACTCTGCAGTGGTTGTGTTGTAGTTCTGAATGTTGAACAAGTTTTGTGCAGAGTTTATGTACTATTCATCATATGTGCAGCCACTTCTTGTGTTGCTGTCAATGGTTTTATTATTTTTCATCTTTACCTCAAGTGTTGTACTCAATGACTAGGTCTGAAAGTGATAATTACTTCCCCACTGCAGAGACAAGCTGATTTACATATTTATCAAAGGAAACTGGATGGCTCTGAGCATACTATGGGAACATTTGCATATTTATAACCTGAAATGTACAAAAGCTAAAATTAAATCAAGGTTGTCTTGATCTTAGTTATAAGTTTGTTTTAATACAAAGGTTTTAGTCAGTGGATTTTGTAATCAGATCGGTGCATTAAAGTGAAGTAACTTTTCTTCATCGCAGAAAATCAACATAGAGATTACAATGATTGTTAGCTTGTGAATGATGGTATGTAGAAGCTGCAACATTAAGTTTTCATAAGGTGAAAATCTTAGCCTTTGAGCCCTGAAGAGATGATTAACTGTGGCAAAACCTTAAACTGCTGTAGCAGAAAGGGGCTCCCAAGAGGTTTACTATGTGGTAAACCTATGGGTATATAGTTGAAAGGCATCAATATATTTTCTGGGACAAACGTGGGTTTCCAAATACTTATGCATGTAGCATTAATTTTTAGGATTTTATGCATTTATTCAAAGGCTTGCCACTCACAGAGGTGAATGCCTGGAGCTGACTGCAAGTTGTGATTCTGGCTAATGATGCTATTCAAAACCAAACATGAGCAGCAGTAGCAAATTCTAAACAGCAAATAAAAACAATAAAACCTCAACACAATCAAACTGCCTCTTCTAGGCAGTGATGTGATGGCTTATTTTCCCAGGCTGATCTATTGGAGTCTTTATTCAATAATTGTCTCAGTCTTGCTGTAAATTTCTGGATACAAGAGAGGCATRTGAAAGTTTACTGGAGTTGGAAAATAATGTTACGTTATTAGGAATTTCCTTTACTGTCAGCTGTCTCTTTCTGAGACAGATCCTTAACCTTCCTTCTGAAAAATGTTTTTTCTTTGAATTTGGCAGACTGCTTTAAAGCTTTCATCACAAGTAGAAGCTATTTTTTTCTAATGCCCAGATTACACAGAGGTATTCTATTTCCTCTACCTTCTTATTCACAATTTCAGCAATAGTCTAAATTATTTTGAATTAATGCAAATAATATTTATTTTCCATTGACTTGAAATGTCACTAAACTAATTTTTTAATAAAATGCATTTGTTCATATGCTTGCTTGACTWAACACTTTTCCAAATCAGTAACACATTTGTAAACACATTATTGTTTTTCAGTGTTTGTACCTTGTTTACAAATGAATAGTCATTTTTTATAAGCCCTTCTTGTAGATGCATACAGTAGGAGCTTTACATGAGTCAAAACTCGGTAATTACAGTCATCATTAGCAAGGCTGGTTCAGCTACCATTCAGGCTGTGCTGGAGAACTTTAAAAGCGGCATGGCACTGTGTTTCCTTCCAAAGAACAGAGTCAATTGCTCTTCTCTCTTTCACGTGGCTATCACTTCACTGAAATTGACATTTTCACATTCAGAATGAAATAATTCTTTATAATTTTACACAGCTTGAAGCARGAATGGAGAGCAGAATACAGAGAACACTCCTCAGTATGTTTCACATGAAGTTTCATTTAAATTTTGGAACGTTGATGTACTAATTAAAACAAGTAACATCTTAACACAGTCCTCAATCTGTTTTATATCTTAAAAATATATAATGGAAGCAAAATGTCCAATGATCTAACACCTTCGTCTGTTACAATGTTGGTCACCTACATTGCAGAATACATTCCTATAATGGCAGTGGTAGGAGTAGCTTGATCTGAAATTCTAGTTGCTAAATAGCTGAAGAAATTATGGAGCTCCATCAGCTAGATTGATTTGGATATTCAGAAATGTTGTCTTTCCAAATATGTTCTGTTCAAATMAGAAAAAAAATAACTGGTACCATCCACATAGATCAGTACAGCAGTTAATTTTTTAGAATGTGGCTTTCAATCGAGGTATTTTAATTTAATCTCTTTCTTGTGTTAACAGCAGTCACATCATTAAAATACTCTTAAATTTGTCTTATCTCCTGGTAACACACACTTTGCTGTTTATTTACAGTTTTCATTCTAGTAGGTGCTAGTGTTCAGGATCAAAATAGAAATGGAAGGTTTGCTTGTGAGGGTGTTGTGGCTGCCATACTCTGACAATACTGTTTTTTGAATTACCACTATTAGTCCATCTGTACTGAAAAATGTTTCTGCTAAGATAAATTGTCATTTTAGAATTCGTTAGTTAAACCTTATAWGTGCAATCCTCTGTGTTTCAAAATCCTTTTGAAGGAAATGGAAGTTTTACCATTGAGTTTWACAATGGATGAGAATTTCTATGCATTTTATATGGCTGGGTTTTTTCTAAAATGGGATKTGCTTGAGTGTCAGAATTTAATATTTTTTTCAGAGAAAGACTAGTTACTCAATCTCATTAAAAAAATCATTATGTCTTACATTTAATTTTAATAATAAATTTTAATTTTGAGTTTAATTATTTGTGATAGGTAGACRATTTTCATTGCTTCTCATATCTTCCCAAATTAGTTGTGAAATCAAAGTGGTCATTACTGAATGATTGCCAATGCCTTTGATCATCAGAGATCATGTTATATTCTGAGTGACATTCTCTCTTTAGTTTCATTTTGGTTTATATACAAGATTAATTTGAAAGTTCAATTTCATCATGAACATGAGGTATGTAAAAAAAATATTGTTGTGCACATCACTGCACGTGTATTTCTTTGCACAATACTATTTATTGTCATTGTATCATAAAATCATAGCTTGATGTAGGTTGCAAGGGAGCTCTGAAGGTCATGTGGCTGAATACCTACATATAATTTACTAATTTATCTTTGTACTCTATGTTTTTATCATGATTGACGCATTTCCAAGAGATATTGTAATYACTTAACAAGTACATTCTCCAAACAGTTCCAGAAGCCAATGGGAAATTGCCTCGTTCTTTTCTGGCACTAAGTCCATCCACCTCATGCAGCAAGCGCATGGCTTGTCAGAAGGATCTGCATGATTTTCCCTCAACCCACCAGCTTTAAAATGTCAGCCTTTGTAACAGATTTTCTCAGCTCTGTTGGGAAATTTCAACTCCCACGAGGCTTCAAAATTTACATAAACAAATTCTCCTACTCTTACATTTCTTCTTTGCTCCTACTTTACAAACAAGACCAACAGGTATCTACTTAAATTTAGCAGCTGATGTTCCTTTATTCTTGACCCAGTCATTTGAAAAATTATGACATTCAACCATTTTAAAAAGACAATTTTAAAACAATATAGCATTAAGAGGCAACTAGAAATAGTAGCAATAAAGTAAGGTAATTACTCCTTATCCAGAAAAAGAGCATAGCAGCAGAAACAGTGATCTGAAAACCATTTAGAAGGCTCTGTATTTCAAAGTTCTTATCTCATCGTCTTTGACACAATAATTGGGCATCAGATGATGAATTAATTCTTAGTGGTCAGGTTAGCAAATCAAAATTAACATTCAAATTGGACCATTCTTGGATGCTTAAGTACAAGAATGAAGATAAAATAGTTGTGAAGACAGAGTTATCTTTATATGTTCTGAGATCCCTAAAGAACAGGCTCATTGTGAGGCTGATGTGAAGAATTATATTCTTAAGCTTTGGTAGTTTTCCAGGACCAATAATTTTAGATTCCTAATAAGTATAAAATTCGCTGGAGCAAGTTGCAAAAAGAAGCTTCACTCTCATTTATACAGAAACACACTTTAAAGAATTCAGTCAGAATAGGTTTCAGTGCAATTTATGTAACTGCAAGGCCCTCCACGGTACCAAAGTAGTGTGAGGAGCCCTTTGYGAAAATGAAACATGAGCCCGTGGTGCCTAAGAGGTACAAGACATATCCCTGTGGGTACTTCTTTTAAATGTGTGCACCTGGGTGTTTATTACCTTGCATATTTTGAGTTTAGTTGATGTTTTTCCATATGATGAGATATTAAGGGCTAATTATTAGGTTTGATAATGAAACCACATATACTTTAAAGGTGCTACAAACATTCTCTTACTTTTTTTTTCCTTTTTTTTTTGTCTTACTCTAACACTTGYACTGAGATTTTTGCCTTGCTGCCTCTGTAGGTTGCTAGGCAGCAAGGCTTTACCCCCAAACTGCGAGATCTACTCTGCATGCTGAGACTCTTTCCTCAGTGTTACTAAATACCCTCAGTGTCTTGAATCTTCTTGCTAAGGGATTTCCTTGATTGAGAGCAGCTGCTTCCAAAAAGTCACTTGCTCTCTGTGGATTAGCCCTTTTCTCTGATGTGCACAAATCCTCTCATACTGTACTTCAGGAAACCCTGCAGCAACTGAGTYGTGGTCCTGATTGCTACAAGCCCTGTGTGGTTGTGCCCTACTGTGTGCTGCATGTGCCTGTTACTGAGTATAAGAGAGTTTATGTGAAAAGTGGTCTCAAAAAGGCAAAGGGACACAAATATTTATATGTGCCAAGGCTAATGAAAAAGTCATTTAAAGTCTCCAGCATCCTGAGGAAGGCAACAAGGCTGGTGAAGGGCTTTGAACACAAGCCCTGTGAAGAACGGCTGAGGGAGCTGGGGATGTTTAGCCTGGAAAACAGGAGACGAAGGGGTGACCTCATCACTCTCTACAACTCCCTGAAAGGTGGTTGTAGTCAGGTGGGGGTGGGTCTCTTTTTCCAAGAAACAGCTGACAGAASCAGAGGACACAGTCTTAAGCTGCGCCAGGGCAGGTTTAGGTTAGATGTCAGAAAAAATTTTTTCACTGAAAGAATGATTGGGCGCTGGAATTGTCTGGCCAGGGAGATGGTGGAATAACCGTCCTTGGATGTATTTTATGAGCAGACTGGACATGGTACTCAGTGCCATGGTTTAGTTGRTCAGGAAGTGTTAGGTTAGGTCATAGGTTGGATTTGATGATCTCAAAGGTCTTTTCAAACCTAGTTCATTCTGTGATTCTTAAAGCTTAAAGCTGTCCTTTGTTTTTTTTCTTTTTCTTTTTTTTTTTATTTTTTCACCTAGGGCAAGTTCTGGATGTGCTGGAGAAGCATAACCTGAATGACAAAACTCTTGTATACTTTACATCTGACCAAGGGGCTCATGTTGAAGAAATCTCCAGTGCTGGAGAAGTCCATGGAGGATACAATGGCATATATAAAGGTGAATATTCTCTGATTGTTCTTGAAAAATGCAAGAAAAAGCATCTCCTTGGGTTTGCACCAAAACTGTAATGTACTATGTGGCCAAGGTCAAAATCTTTAATCTATTTCAAATAAAGTAAGAATGTTTGGTTTTTATTCTTTTTAATGAAATTCAATTAGTCTTATTGTTTCTTTATGAGAGATTAATTTCTTTTCATTCTTTCACTAGGTAGAGGCTGTGTAATTTGTTTTCCACTCATATTTCAGGGGTCAAGATCAAAAAAATCCAGCAATCTCATAGTAGTAGAGCCTGGAAGGCATCTCCAAGGTCTGCAGTCYCAGCCCCTTCAGAGCAGGGTCAGCTGTAGCACATTGCTCAGGATTGTATACAGTCAAGTTATGAAAATGATGGAACTTCATAGCATCCTTGGGCAACTTTCTCTAGTATTTGATCACACTCACCATAAAAAAAACCTTTTTCTTATGTTTAAATGGAATTTTCTTTYGTTTAGTTTGTGCCCATTGCCTCTTGTCCTGTCAGTGGCTCCCCACTGAAAAGAGTCTATCTCTGTCCTCTTTACTCAGATAAATCCATGTAATCCCTACCAATCGATAAGATCCTGGTAAGCATTTTCTTCTCCAGGATGAACATCTCTTTTGCCCTCTCCTCATATATTGAATGSTCCAATTGCTTAATCATTCATCACCTTCATTCAAACTCGTTCCAGTATGCCCATGTACCTTGTACTGGGGATTTTGCACTCAGACCAGTGCTCCAGGTACGTCTCACCAGTGCTGAGCAGAGAGCAGAACTGGCTGGAAGAGTTCTTCCTAATGCAGCACAGAGTGATGTTGTCCTTCATTGCCAGAAGGGCACATTGCTSTCTCATGTTCAGCTCCTTAGAACCCTCCAGTCCCTCTCTGCAGAGCTGCTTTCCAGCCAGTTACTCCCCAGCCTTTGCTTTGCTAGAGGTTGCTGCTGTGAAGATTCAGGACTTGATATTTCCTTTGCTGAACCTAATGGGGWTCCTTTTGGCCCATTTCCCCAAGTCTGTCAAAGTCCCTTTGAAAGGTAAGTCTTCCACTCTTGCCAGATTTATATCACCTGCCAAACTTCAAAAAGGAAAAAAATCAGGCATATAAAGTAAGCAATAGCCATACAGAGAGGTTTTCAAGCAAGAGGACCCCACAGTTTCTAGTCAGTAGGTATCTGTCTGAGAAATGACCCTTACATTTTAAGAGAGCTTCAAAGAAAATGGTACACAAGAAAAACAAGGAATGCCAAAGCAATGATGTCTATCAGATGGGTCCCCATGGGCTAACACCAGCGTGAAATGTATCTTGAACATTAGCACATAGGCCTTGCATAGTGATTTAAGTAATTAAGGAACCATATGGTTACATATCTGTAGCCGTAGGCTCAGCCTGAGGTGTTTTAGAAGCTCTAAAAAATATTTGCCTTCTACAGTGCCAGACATAAGGTACAGGATAAATTATAAGGAAGGAAAAAAATACACTTGGGAATATGTCTTCTTGAAWAACTTTGATTAAATGGAGTCTTTCTCTCAAGCCTTGCACAATTTTGTATTCATACTTACAGTGCAGAGAAAAACTTGAAATACATCTTACCTGTATTAAGAAAAAAATCTGATTGATAGGTTTAGTTGGGTAGTAATGGGGCTTCTTTTTTAAAAAACGGAAAAAATTGTGTAGTTTGCAATTAACACATCTGCTGTGCTGACAAATGGGTTAGAAAATAATCACAATGTAAGAAAAAAATATTATTTGATGAGAAACATTCTTAATAAAATAAAAATAAATTAGAAGACCCATGGAATTAGTTGAATATACTTTTAACATTTTAAAATACAATTAATTCTGCTTTACATTTCACTYCTGCCATCTCAAAATCAGTCCTTAATTTAACAGGTATATTATGCATCATTTTCAAAAGAACTGAGGTAAAAATTATCAATTAATTGCATAACTGGCAATTTTCATACATAGGAATTTATTCATTTTAAAAGTCGTGTGATGAAAAGCATCTGTACATATTTGTCAGAGTTAATGAGAAACAGACCTCTGAAGCCCCAAGAGTAGCAATGTGCCTAACAAAGCAGAAGGACAATCTTGATGCTGCTTGTGCTTATGTGTCCACACACAGGAATTTCCTTTCATTGGTGTGTAGTTTAAAAAACTGTGAGACACACGCATCCTTTCTCCCTCCCTGTCTCAGCTAGTCAATCTCCACTACTTATCTTTTTTGTCTCTAAGTGCTGTGTGAATGCAAACATGAATCAAGGCACTTAACCCTCTTGTCAGATCTGGAGCAGTATGCTCAGCAATAATTGGTTCTACCCTAAAATCAAAAGCTCTTAAGTGATCTCCACAATTCTAACTCACTAATTTCTCTTGGTACCTAGCCAAATAAGCACCAATAATAAAATTTAAGAGGGATTTGGATAGTTAAGCTAGTGCTGCAAAAAGCAATGCAAAAAGGGGAAATTGCTGTTTAAGGTTTCATTACTCTGGATCCTAACTACAGAACAGTCCACCATAAATTTGGATAGTTAGAAACCAGAGCTAACCAATTGCTGTCATACACAGTCTGTTTTATTTCTGCAATGTTCCTTTTAAGAAGACATTATATAGTAATATTGAAGTGATGGATGAAAATCTCTTTCCAGTGGCCTTTTTCTGATGGTTGGTTATCAGGATCTGTGTAGTAAATAAAATYCCTAAGAAGATCCTAATCCTAGACAGCATGACCTTGGTTTAAGATGTGAATCCTAACAATTTAGATTCTACAAAGATTCTTAGCATTAATTATATACATTTTTATCATAAAAAGATGAATTCCCACTTTGAGTCTTTCTAAAATCTGAGCATAGCTTCTGTCACTTATCCATAAGAACACAGTGCTTTGATTTACTATTATGAAATGGGATAGTTGCAAATTTCTTGTAACATCTTGAAGTTTAATAACATGCTCTCACTAATATAGCATAAAGGAGGGAAAATTTTAAATTTTCAATAGCTTAGATTTGTATTGTATACTTTTATTATGGCTCTTGGCAGTGGCAAAATTCAGAAGATAATTGTCTCTTCCATCTCTCTTATGATTTTTAATTGATGAATTTTTACTCATCCCTAATTTCTTGTTATTTTCCTGTGTGAATTACTTCGCTTTCATAACTGAAGTAAATATACTAAAATAGTAAGGGGCTTAACACAATGTAACATCAAGGTACCTTACTATTGTTTTTTGGGTATTTTTGCAAAGGGTCACAGGCTATTTGTTTTCTCTTTTTATTTCCTCTTTTTGTTTTCTAGTCAGATTTTGATTCTTGAAAATCCTTAGTCTCCTAAGCCATGATTAATGTTCCAGTAACTTTTCCTGAAGGTCTTTGTCAAAGATCATTCTAAGGTTTAAATCTAGATACAGATTCTAAAAAAAAAACTAGTGGCTGTTTTAGCAACTGAAGGACTTCTTACCTGAACTYATAAAGTACTCCTGGGATTTGTACAAGACACAATTAATATTTTAATTGAATTTAAAATATTAACAATTTAATTAATACATTAATATTAACAATTTTATATTGAAATATGGAAAGTAATAGGTGTAACTGAAGTATTTTCTTAAAACTTTCCATGTAATTTTTCCAGCTTTTTTTTTCAGTTCTGTAATATTTTTCTTTTGAAAGTCACACATTAGAACCTTAAGGTCATTGCTTGTATGTATGATTTCCAGGATACCTGCACTAACTTCTCCTTAGGTGTTTTCCACTAGCTGTCTCACTGAAGCATGTCCATTTGATATAGTCACCATAGCTTTCCTTTAGGAGCAGAAATAAGGTTAGTTTTTCCAAATACTTTGGATTTCTACTTTCAAATAAGATGAGCAGAATAAATAAATTAATAGAATTTCCTCTATAATAAGATGTGCAAGGTGACCAATTTAAAGGAAGCTATTATATTCTTCCTTGGTACTGTGAGATTTTGAATCAAAATATTTTCTGGTAATTTCTATTTAGTTTCTTAGTGAGTAATTTCTTGAATTAGCCTCAGTGTGCTATCATATATATAAATACATAATTTATATCAGTAAACAATGAAGGCAATAAAAACTTATCTCTACACTTTTTCTCACTAGAATATTTCACTGGAAGATATGCAGACAGTACAAGTCCTCCTTCGCTATCACTTGTTGACATCTGTCCCACTTTGTCACATACTGGATTTTCTGTTCAATCTCCTTACATCTTACTGTCTTTTGGATATGTACATTTTGTCTGTACCTCAGACCTGCATCAGAAACAGTTTTTCTTTGTACTTATGAAGCACTTAGGACAATACAGACACTTGGCTACTGTCATGCTGGTGGAGTGGGTAAGAAGTGGGTGCATTATCTGTTGATAATGGAAGTGGAGCCAAACACTGATAAAGTCAAACTGTATGAACATCATTCATTTTAAGTGTTTTGTGCCTTAGAAATAGGCATTATTGTAGTTATTTGTTAATATCCATAAAAAATAATAATGTCTCATAAGGACTTAGGCCCTGATTTTTTTTTACATCTGCTACAGATCTGTGAGATCAAAACAAGAAATGAATACTTTTTTTTTTAATGTATTACTGTAAAACAAATTTATATACTGCARTGATAAGTTAGTTCAGCAAGGTTTCTTGAAACTGTTAGTAAATCTTTTCCTTCCTGTAAGCCACAGAGAAATCAAGCTGACCATTACTTTGACCCCAGGAATCATGCTATGGCATATCTAATGATATTTGTTGGAGTTTACTTTTGACTTGAAAGAAAGCAGTAGTTGACTTTGTTCAAATGTACTGTATTTTTAAGGTCTCTCTGAAGTGATCCAGATTTTTAAATAATCAACCCATCTTTTAATTTTGAGTGAAATAAAAAATATCCTCGGAGATCATTTTGTTTGACTGAAGGAAATGTTAGACGAAAAATGTCCAAATGAGCCCTGTCTGTTCCATTCATCTGTACAAGAATAGCTCAGATTAATATAAATAAAAGTAACAAAAACAGTACATTAAACAAATTAAAAATTGGTAAGAGTAARCTTGTCATTGAAAATAAATTTTTGTTCAATTATTTTATAAAGTAAGCAATAGTAACCAGTCTTGATTGTTGATATTTSTGGCATTAAGTCCAGTATAGATGGGTAGAATAATTAGTGTTGTGTTTATAATTCAAGAGAATAAATTGGGCTTGGAAGCTTTGTTTTTAGAAGAATATATGAAGGAAAGTGTAGTATGGTTATAATCCATGTGATTTTAAAAAGTTGTTTCAAATAGTTTTCATCATTCATCATCCATAATGTTAATGGTGATTTACTGCAGAGTTCCCCTTTATATATCATCCTTTATAAAAGCTCTATTGCCAGAGTTAGGTAATAGCAGTCAATTTAAATCAGAGGGGGGGAAAAAGATATATTCCTTTAGCTAGGATTTAAAATGAGGTTAAAATGGAAATTTGACATCATGTTGTGGATGACTGCAGAGAGTTATGTCTGTATTTTGCCTGCTCCTGAAGRTTTTTCAGGAAAGGTGAATGTAGGCTATTGTTCAGTGCAACACTGAAAGGTGCAACTACTCAGAAAGYGTAGATGGCTAAGCAGGAAAATACAGCCTCCTGTGTTTTGTGCTGTTTTAAAAACATTTTTAAAAGACTTTAAGAGAACAAAAATAACAGAAAGGTAGGTGKTTTTTCTAGATTTTGCAAGGCATACAGGCTACTAGGTTTCAGTCTTTTCTCTGTTTCAATGTTGTCGAGTCTGAGCAAAACACAGAACTAATGAGCCATGTCCTTAAATATCAAGAGATTTTGTTTCAAAATAATGATATTTCCTGGATTTTTTAAAATTTTATTTTATTAGCCATTTAGATGTTTCTGTGTTTCCAGCATCAGTAGTAAAACCTTTATTTTTTTTTWAAGAAAAAAGAATGCGGATACATTGAACAAAGTTTAACAGCTAGAGTTTTAAAGATGATAAATGTCCAGGAATTTGTAATCGTGTAATGGCATTAAGCACCTACAGTGACTAAGCACAATTCTAATAAAAATGAACACCATGTAAGCAGAGATAATAGAAGACAGTCTTCTGCAATGACCTGTAATTCCTGCCCTGATTCCCTGTTATTCCCAGTCTCCAGTGATGTAAAAAAAAATTATGCTCCAATTAGCCTTTTGAAAGGAAAGCAGCAGTCACTTCTTCATAGATGTAAGTAAGGAGAAAGCCCTGCTGTGGAATCCATTTTGCTTTTTCTACCTTACAGCAGGGCATCGGAGTTTGTGTAGTGTTCCTTTGTACTTGGGTAATGTGCAATTTTTCTGTTCTTTTCTACTGTTCAAGAAAATTGTACTGTGAACCTAAGAGCTGTGAAAGTCACCCAACATCTAAATTTTAAGAATTGCAACATGTGTGAGAATCAGATTTACCACTTTGAAATTTCTCTGTTTTCAGAGTGTACAGGAGACAACAGTGTAACAAGACTTTATTTAAACATCCAGTCCAGTATAGCAAGTCTTTATTTAAACATCCATCTCGTCTCTTACTTGGTTCAGACAGGCATACWGAAATAAAAGGAACATCATAACTAAAGCTACCAAAGGTACAGATCAACTCTTAGTGTTGTCTGTCTGTTGATAGCCTTCAGCCATAAAGCTGCCATCATGTATACGCATAATTAGGATCTSGCTCATGAACTAAATCACCTCCCTGGTGTATCTGTTCACTAAAAGTGTGTWCATTTGAGGATATCTGTAATTTTATGGCCTTATGCTTGTTTTATTTGGATTAACCAACTCCCACTCAGCAGGATTTTCTATGCACCGTAGCTCAGTCAGGTTATTAATCTTTCCTGCTGTGAAACACCTAATTCCCACCAAACTTTGAAAAGCATAATGGTTGTTGTACAGGGGTAGAGTCATCTTTTCTACAGAAGATAGACACGAGGTRTTGACATCTACACTGATCTTGATCCAACAACATGAACAACTGATCAGCATACTTTTGGGTGAATGCCTTCTTTGGCTGACAGGTGTTCTATGTCCCACCAAATAACACTTCTTGACTTAAATCTACATTTTCTTTAGAGTTGTATTTTGAAAATAATATTTTACTAGAATGTAAACAAAAATAGGACATGCATCTCATTCTTGAGTGGGTAGCCAGCCACTTCATCATGAGGATGGAATTACATTTAACTCAGCATGACAGTAAACTTTTAAGAGTGTTCTAGAAGACAGACAATCCAGTAGAGATCTGATCTCGACACCCTTTTCAAAAAAAACTTAAGCCAATATTGTTGCTTGACATAAGGCTGAATATTAAAAAGTCATAACTTTTCTGATGTCAGACTAGATGTGTCCCTGACTATTCAATATTATGAGTTCTGATAAAGCCTGTGAAAAAATTAAGCAAAAATCTGATATAACAAGGAATCATGCCCTTCAGTTAMAAGAGAAGAAAAAGTTAAATTTATACAAAAGAGTTGTCTGTCTTGAAGTTACTACTTACCTTTACAAACAGTGAAAATCCTGTAGAAAACCAGGTAGATTCTGAACCCCCTTGGCTGAAATGGAAAAGATCATTGAGAAGTCAATAAAATAGACATCATGTATAACAAGGTCTGGGGTCAATACCAAAGGTATTGACATCTATGAGGTGTTTTGGGTGTTTAAGATGCTGGGGAAGCAGAACTTTTGAAATACTTTGTTGTAATAATTTTTTGCTGTTGTTTGTTTTGTTTGGGGTTTTTTTTGTTTTGTTTTGTGGTTTTTTTTGTTTTGTTTTGTTTTGTTTTTTAACTTGAAAAAGGGAGATACAGAAAAAAAATAGTCCTGTAGTAGTTTGGCCTGAGCCATGAATTGCAATTTGGTTCATTTAATGGCAGAAGTCCAACCAATACTTTTCTGTTTTTACAGACATTTTAATTGTATAAAATCTCAATTTATTTCCAAATGGCCCTGGCTGTGTTTAACCATATCCAAAACCAATCTGCTTAACAGAGGTTTCTTTTTCAAGTGATATATTMATTTCAAAGGTCGCCCTGAAGTGTTCTGCATAGTCACAGCTGTGCAGGACATTGGTAATAGCATTTGTGATTCCTCTTCATACAGAGCCAGGTCAATTATTTATTCAGTAATGGTGAACATGCTGTCAGAGAGTAAACCCATTGCCTTTCTGCGAAAGATGTTGGGAGGACTCAGCAGTGATGGATCTTGTAGAAACAGTAAATGACTGCAAGTCACTGTTGAATGCAATCAGTTGATAGTGCATTTGATGCAACTGTGTTGGTTTAGAACACAARAAGTTTTTTACAGCATCCTGAAAGTTACCATCACTGAAGTAAATTTCTTTATAATGCATTGAATTGGAAAATTCAGTAACATACTTAAATTAGTACTTTCTTCTATATAAAGTCATTAAGCAACATTTTTAATAAAAATTCATGTACCTTCTCTGGATTCATACCTCAGACATCTAAGTAGAGCTCTTTTTTTTATTTTTGGATTCCTTTTTTTTGGTTATAGGTTCACATATCTATAGGCTACACAATCTAGGCCTATATGAAGATTCCAGTGAAATGCTCTTTAATCTCCACAACTACTTTTTTGGTGCAATTTAAATGTACTTTATAAGCTCTGTCTAATACATATTAGTCAATTTACAGAGAGAAATTACTACAGAAGGTAGAAAATTGAGAAAATTAAGAATAGGACAAATTTGTCTAATGGAAAGATTCTAGCTAGACAGAATGTTTAATAYTTGGAAATTGAATCTAATGGGGTGGCATTATCAAAGAAGAAATTGATTTCTCAGCAAACAAAACTAAATTTTCAGGTGGAAAATCAACGAACTGGGAAGGAGGCATTCGTGTGCCAGGTCTTCTCCGTTGGTCTGGTGTGGTACAGCCTGGTGCCTATATTGATGAGCCAACAAGTAACATGGATATATTTCCTACCATAGTTAAACTTGCAGATGCACAGTTACCCTCTGACAGGTATGTTCTGTAGTCATCTCTGTTTTAGAGAAAGTGTCATGAGTGTTTTATTCATTCTGGTGATATCTATTAAGATAGAGGTGAGAATGTAGATAAGAAACTAGGTTTTCTACTTGCAAAATCATGTTGTCTCTTTTCATATTGGCAGACTGATATATTTTACAGAAATGTTGTATGTAAATACAGCTTAACTCAGAGAACAAGCATCAGAAAGATAACAGAATTCCATCAGATCAATATACTGTCAAATCATACTTGGAATTACCTACTAAAAGCAAAAATGAATGTATCAAAAAAGGTTCKGTTCTGCATGAGTGAATTTGGTGGAAAAAGAAACTTTAAGTGTAAATTACTTTAAACTTCATGAGCTTAGCTGTGACTTGCTTAATATCACAAAACATATCAAAATGCCAGCTACGTTTTTCACACAGTTTTGTTGGGGGATTTTTTGTTTTGTTTGGTTGGTTTTTTTCTCTGTACCTAGTAGTCAAAATAATCCCATACRGGGTTTTGCAGCCTGATAAGAAAAGCCACTGGACTTCCACAGTTCATAAGATGCCTTCCTGACACTGCTACATCTGCAGGCTTTGTCTTGGTTGTGAGATACATAGTCTCAGTGGCAAGGTGCCTCTGCCTAAATGCTGTTGCTCTCCAAATCCAGTGAGTGGAGAAACCGTTTGATATGCATATGCTTTGAACACATTGATGACTCATAAACAGCTTTTGAGCACAAAGCATCAAGAATCCTCATGGGGAAGCCCACTGGTGAGCAGAGTCACTCTGCTAATGATTATTCATTGAGTGTTTGAAGGAAATGGCAGGGCAGGACAAGTCTAAGACATTAAAAATTAGTCAGGTTGGTCCTGAGAGATGCTCTACAACCAGTAATTCTGTTGAACCTCAGAAGTTCTGATTGTTCTTTATGTGGCAGATCTATTGCATTTTGTTTTCATGTTGCTTGAGTGAATTCTAAGTACTGATGTTTTCTTTGATCCCCTTTATAGAAATTCAAATATAGTTGTGTAACTTCCGCTTGTAGGTTGTTCTGCTGTGATTCTTCTGTGCTAGACTGATGCCATACGTACTGTTTCATCTTAGGTCATAGAATAGCTTGAAGTATTTTTGTTCCAACAGCTTGGCTCTCATAGCTCCACTGAATTCTTCCTGAGAAATAAGAGAAGGTAATATAATTAATACTCTGTCACTGTGAGAAAGCAGATTGAAAAGGAATGGAAGAGATGCTCCTAGTTAAAGAGAAATTAGTAATTGGAAAGAAAAGTCTCATATWTTCCTCTGAATCCAGCAGCTGAAGCAAGGCTAGAGTACTGTAGACATTTTTCTGGAGATGCCTTTTTCCCCATCAAGTGTTCAATAGACATGCATCTCTTAATGAGCCAGCTTGCAAGACGAGCCTGTTACTCAGGCACGACAGCATGAGAAACTGGAAGTGGGAAAGACTCTGTTTTAACAGACCCCCACAGACAGAGATTCACCCAGATGGCAGTTATCAGACAAGATAGCWTTCAAAATTCCAGGAAGTTTTCCTACCCATCCTTTCAGAAAAGTGCTACTCTGAACGACTTTGTTGCATACAATCTCTGGCAAGAATTCAATCATCACATGTGACTTMAAAAAGTAAACTTAGTACCTGTCTTGTAGTAGTTACACCAACATGAAAAATGTTTTATATAATGGTAATAAAATGATCATGTATGTAAAGGTAATGAAAAACAACATAGACCTTTCAAAACTTTTATAGGTTTCAAAACAATTTTATGGGATGTAGCTCAAAATGCTTGAGAAAGAATTACTTGCTGATTTTTATATCAGCAAAAAAGTAATTTCCAATAAGACTTATTGAAAAATTTGTAATTCATACAAGGTCAAAAATGCAGACTATGATTTCTCCCCAGCTGATGTCAGCAATTCAAAAGTTTAATATAGGGAAACAGCTAAATGTCTTGCTTATTTTATAACTCAGTTTTTATGTAAATTGACTGACTCCTTCAAAGCATGATCAAATTGTCCAGCAGCATTTAGAGAATTTATATATATTTATGTGTGTGTGTGTGTGTGTGTGTGTGTGTAGTTGATAAATATATATTTAAACAGTTAATTTTCAAATTTGAAATTACCACTTCTGTCTTAAATTCTGGCATACATAATATACTGAACAGAGATATTACCACTAATTCTGGGGATGCTAGCACAGAACAACATATTTGCTCTAGTTTTAGGGTTACTTCAGCCAGACTGCTCCAAAAACTTGAATGTGAAGGACTGTGTTGTGGAAATTTTTTCACTTATGTCTGTTCACTTTCTCAGAAGGGAAAAAAAAGAGTTGAGGGAGCTATTCATAATGGCAAAGTGTAAAATTGTTTCCTTAGGTAATGTAAACATCAAAGGGAAGAGCACCTGAAGGTTTTTCTCCAAATTGACCAATTGGAGGTGGCCATTCAGATTTGGGTTTTTTTGAGCAGCAGATGAGCAGAATTATCATTTCTAGGAAAGTGAGGTTTGAGTTATTTTTCTGAYTTTGAAATGCTTTTTTACTCAGGATTATTGATGGACATGATCTGCTACCTTTACTTCAAGGAGAAGTTACTCAATCTAAGCATGAATTTCTCTTCCATTACTGCAATGCATATTTAAATGCAGTACGCTGGCATCCAGGAAACAGTAAGTAAACTTGCCTGTTCACATTTTAAATATTTAATATAATTTTTATTGCAGTTTGAAAAGAACCAAGAGGAAGCCTTAGGCTATAGTAACAAAAAATTTGTTTAAAATATCTAGCCTTTTTCCATCTCTTTCACTTTTGTCTTTGCTATTACATTCCTATTCACCATTTTACTGTTTGACATTATTTTGTTGTTATGTATTTATGCTGAATATGAATGCAATACTGAGATSTATGGTATTTGAAAATGTCCTTTTTTTAAAACCTTCATGAGAGAGAGTCTGTGCAACARAATTAAGTAATCAAGGTTGAATCTTACATTATCCTAAAAATGCACAGGTAATAGGATGRTTTGCTGAATAACAGCAAAAGTATGATGTCAGCCTGGCCATTTTTGTTAGYCAGATAAAACGTAGAGCAATAACGGAGTCAAAGTCATAATTATCCAATAAATTAATATAGCATTATAGAGTCCCTTTTCATGCTTTTTATGAATGACATAATTCTACTTTGCAGGCCAAGGAAAAAAGCCTTTCTCACTAATTTGCTCTTTTTAAATTAACAGCTCACTGTTTCTAGTAGCACCTTCCACCTTAACCAAGGCATATATCCCTTTCTATAAAAATCTCTGTGCTGTATGAAGTTAAACACACATTTTRTCCTATCTCAGTTGACATTGAAAGTGATGACTTGTGTTACAGCTTCAAAATAATGATCCAAAACAAGCTTTGGCTTAGAATTTTTGTTTARTTATTCTTTTTATTTAAGTGTTGTGGGAAAGGACTTGTTTGATAGTTTATATGCAAACTTAAAGTATTTGGAACATTCTGTCTTCTTGGTCATCTGTAAGCTGACTCTCTTCCTGTCTTGGACTTTAAACTAGGAAAAAGGAAATATTACATATAAATTTTATTTACCATTACTGTGCCTCTTTGTCTTGCATTTGATAAATAATCATAAGGAAGAACCAAGCAATCAGATCTAGAATCATTTTGTATCTGCTGTTGGATTAAGTTATTCTGCATCGTGAGAGAAGTAGGCAGAGAAGCTGTTTTTCTCAAACATACACCTTTGGAAGGTGATATAACCCTTGTCTGAGGAAAGGGTCATCTTTATTATTCACTGAAGGGGAATGTGATGGGAAATGAATGTGAGCAACAGTGGGGGACTAGTCTGCTGCATTTACTTGATGAGCAACAGCAATGTAGAGTGTGATTCATCCTTTCTCCAAGGCATTCAAATGATAAAGCCCACTCAGAACCTGGTGATAACATTTTCATAACCATGGGCTGGCTCTTGTATAGAAGGTTGTTGTGGTTTAATTCCAGACAGCAACTAAGACTGACTGAGCCATTCTGTGTCTCTTTCTGTGATTAGGAAGAGAACTGGAAGGTTAAAAGTGAGAAGATTCATTAGCTGACATAAAGACATTTTAACAGATAAAGCAAAAGCCAYGCTTGTCTGTGATGCAAAACAAGGAATTCATTTATTATTTCCCATTACCAGGCAGGTGTTCAACCATCTCCAGGAAAGCTGGGCTCCATCACACATAGTGGTGACTTGAGAAAACAAATGTCATCTCTGAATATCCTCCCTTCCTTCTTATTTCTGCAACTTTCTATGCTGAACATGATGTCATTTGATCTTGGATATGCCTTGGGTCAGTTGGGGTCAGCTATCTCAGCAGTGCTCCCACCAAGTGCTCCTTGTGCACCTCCAGCCTACTCACTGGTGGGATGGGGGAGAGGCAGAAGAGCCTTGTCTGCTCAGTAATAAATAAAACACCCCTGTTATCAACACTGTTTTCAGCACAAATGYGAA
Source organism: Cardinalis cardinalis (assembly GCA_014549065.1). Taxonomy (NCBI): domain Eukaryota; kingdom Metazoa; phylum Chordata; class Aves; order Passeriformes; family Cardinalidae; genus Cardinalis; species Cardinalis cardinalis. The sequence continues at coordinate 222,017 of JACDOX010000011.1, forward strand.
GCACAGCCCCATATTAGCTACTGTGAAGTAAATTGGCTCTATTCCACACAAAACAAGCACAAAGGGCTTTTGATATTCTGCCTTGTCAGCTAACATTGTACTGAGAATAGAAAAGAGCCAGGTATTCTTCTCTACTGTCTTATGTACCAGTCCTCTGTGAGGCCTTCGCACTCTTCAGCACCTTCTGCACTTCTCTGSTAATGGGCCCTAACCCAAATGTCCAACTAGACTGCTCATTCCTTTATTAAACATGTAATTTATATTAATTTTAAAGATGCACTTTTTGAAGAATAAAGCAAAAACAGCTTAGAAGAGAAAGCTTACAACAGTTAAGAAAAATRTGATGTATGTGTTTATTGATTAAGGTACAAGRTAATGGTACATATACTGTGTGTATGCACTTATTAATGCATCTATCATGAGATTTCTTACTATATTTATTTTCTGGGAAGTCTCAATTTGCATATCAGTGACAGCCAGCTTATTCCACTATTTTTTCTAGATGGTCAAAGTGTAGTATTACCTTTGATCCTCAGGAAATCCTCAGCTAAATTCTGCTTAACTATTTGGTCCCTTTTTAACTCCATCATCCGACACTTCCCCTAGTAACTCCATCTTTGTCACTATTAGATTTTCACTGTGCTTCAGTCCAGACCCTCTTTTTTTTGGTTTAATTTTTGACTCTTACGTATATATGTGATACAGGCAAATGTAGTGTATGTTAAATTTTTGGTGGTTGCACATGTTTCCCTTGCTTGCAAGATTCTAGTCTGAGTTAAGCAGGCAGGTTTCTCACATCATTCAGTGAAGGTCAGAAACTTCAGAGTGAACAATTACCATTTTGCATTTATGCATTTAGAGGCTAAGAGTTCCTCATAACCAAATCAATAAACATCTTCATTAAGTTATATTAGTTAGGTCAGTTATTGCATTCACAATGTACTTTCCCCTTGATCAATCCTTTGAAGGAGCTTTTAGAGGATGTGTGCTATGCAATGATCTTCTCAAAAAGTCTGCAGAATTTAAACCTTGTGCTTTCTAGAGAGTCGTGAGGAAAATAATCTCTTGGGGTTTTTCTCTTTTCTTTTTCTTTCTTAGCCMCAGAAATATGCTAACATCATTTTTTCTTCATGTCACTTTGACTCACATTTTACCTCATGCTAGAAAATAATGCACATAATTCTTCACATTCTGAATTTTAGAAAATGAATGAAATATCAAGCAATTTTTTTTGCTCTCACATACTTGTGCATGCTGATACTTCATAGAATCACGGAGTTACAGAATAAGCTGAGTTGGAAGGAACCCACATCCTTCCACTCAATGGAAGGATCATTGAGTTCAACTTGCTGTAATTATCTTGAAAGCAGCCAAGATATATAGTCCTAATCCTTGAAGGATGATTTCCTGTTATTTTGAAAGCTTATAAATATTTGTAATTTAATGTATCTGTCAAAAATACAGAGGGAAAGACATGTAAAAAAGTAAAGTGATTTCCCACTATCAATACTTTTTCTGCACTGGTGCCTCGTATACCACAGAAGTATCAATATATGAAAGCAACACCTTTAGAAAAAAAAACACTACATTTTCTTTCTTCCTARTAGGGTGTAATCACCTTGTTTTTTTAAAGCATTGAGTATTTTTTTAACCATTAAGCATTTATATTGAAAATAAAACAGATGTAGGATCTGCCTTAACTTTCTTGAGCTGAGCCGCCCAAAATTTTGTGTTGCTTTCTGTGGTGTATGCCAGATGATACTTTGGCCTGTTTTAAGTCTGATCACATGTTCTTCTCCTTGAGCAAGTTGACTAGTACTTTTGTATTTGCTAGCTTTATAATTTAGCATAACTGAGTACTAAAAAACTACCAAGAGCACTGTCTCCAGAATATTACTGGCATGTGAATCAGTACTACTAAAAATGTATTGCTGTGACAACTTTATTATAAGGAGAGGATTAATCAGATGCACAGCAAATCTATAATTGAATGAAACTTCATCTTTCAGGTTGCACTGCTGGTGTGCAAAATTTTGATTTGATAAGGAGAAAATATATTGTAATGCTGTGTAGTAAATATTGAGAAATATAATGCAATGCAGTCTGCATTATAAAGAAATAATGATCTTCACAGTATTTTCATACTACTGATAAAACTATAATAATTTTTCTGATTAATGCTAGAGTGACTTTACTAGCAGCAATTCACTTTTTCTATTTCAAGATGGATTTAGCTCTTCAGTAGAATATGTCATTCAGTAAACAAAAGACAAGGAGATTTTCTATGGGAAGTTCAATTGAAGCAGACTACACTGCAATGCCAAACTATCTTATTCTACATTATAATGACTTTTAAAGACAGTAGAAATTCCCTGAAAAGCTTTATATAGAAATTTCCCACTTTGCTTCAATTAACAAATAAGATACATTTCAATTAGTGTTTATATTGACTTTCTTGAATGTTGTGAACTACCTCAATTTCTAAAATTATTTCAGTCAAATTCACCAGTGAGGGATTCTCTCTGTAGTATCACAGAATTCAAAGCTATTCTGATTCCTGGCTGTTCCAATATTCTCCAGCATCCAACAGTATTTCATGAGACATATTTTGTTTTATGGCTAGGGGTTATAGGCGCTTCCTAGTCATGCATTTTTCTACATTTTCAGCTGTAAAAATTGAAGGTGAAAAACAAATAAAAAGTAAATGAGAGAGAAATATTTTGGTTTGCAGTTTTCAGTCTGAATATATAGGATAAATTTACCAGAATAGTGCTTTGGGTTTTYTAAGAGATTCCTCCAGATTTAGTTTGACTAAAAACATTGGAGTCATAATAGAGAACAAAACATAAAAAGTCTTCTCAGAAGGGTCATTTTGTAACAACTTCTGGTTAGGGAAAATGCAACCTTTCTTGTGAAATTGAGTTAAAATGGACCTGCTTTTGAAGAAATTAGACATGAGGAATACCTTCCACTTTTCCTTACCTCTCAAAAGCCCAATGTTATTCATGCCTTAAAGGGTAGTAAGGGTTACCTTATAAATTACATTATTTATAGTGCCATTCTTAGCTTAATTTTTTGTAACATCACATTCAGTGTTAATAGTTAAAAACCGTAAAATGAATTCATATGCTTAAAACACTTGCTTGTGAGCACAATATTATACTCTGAGGAAAAACACAGGAGTTGGAGTTTAGACAAGTAACAGAAACTGGAAAACTTCTAAAAAGCTCTGGAACCAGCTTGAAATTTTTTTTTTTTTTGCATTCAGGTTCTCAGTGTGAGGGTAGGTGAATCTAGTGGTTGTCTCTAACAAATGGTGTCTATAATGTGTATAACCACAGTCTAGCATTAGTGTGTATGTAAGGGAAATTTTAGAGTGTTATGTGGTGCAAAAACACTTGAAAATGCCTGTCCTTCCTTGTTTGGTCCTCTTAGTGCAGCTGAGAAATATAATTGTGCAGACATCCACAAAGTAAATGAACACTTCTCTTTGCTCTGAATTGGAAAGTATGAGAGTTTTTCCTAAGTACTTGATATTTTAAAGATCTGTCTTAATATTGCTTCCACTTTCTGAATATAAACAAGAAATTTCAAATCATGCATTCTCTAAAGCCTCATAAGCTTCTTTTTTATTACTTTCTTAGTAATAACAGGGGAAATTTTTCAGTGTGTTCTTTACCATAGTGTGAACAAATGCTACAGCAGCTTCATTTGTGAGATGTGGGATGTGCTTGTCATACACAGAAGACACATTGGCAGAACCCATACCCTTGCCTAACTTCCTCCTATTCTTTTTACTTGCTTCTCTGAGGAGATTTTTTCATTTATGGTTTATTTGACTTCTCTGTGGGGAACGAAGTACTTAGGAGATGTTGTTACAGATTAATAAAGACTCACATTGACCCTGAGAATGCCAACAGTTACAGTTGCTTGCATTGCTTAATAGTACAAAGGAAGGAATACTTGATAGAATATTGATCCAGAAATTTCTTCTTTTGCACAACATCTTCAAGGAGAGGTACTACCATGTGACTTCCACTGCTGTCAAAGACACATTTTGTTTCCTTACAAAGAAACATCTCTTTTTTTATCCGATCTTTTATCACATCAACCTCTTTTCTTTTCTCAGATGATAACAGATGAAAAAGGATAAAATAGAAAGAATAAACATTCAAAGGAGTAAAACTTTCCTATTGTCACAAAAATTCTAGATTTTCAGCTAGAAAGAATAGACTTTAATTGTAGTAACATTGATTCAGGGACATTTTTGTCTTAGGGGGCTGTTCCCCAAGTAAATGTCCTTTGACAGTGGCATTATACACACAGACTTTCAGTGATCATATCAGAATACTTTTTCTTCATATAAAAATAGAAACTGTAACATACTGGTCTATTGAATTCAAAATATCTTGACCTAAATTAGTAATGTTTTTAGTGAACACTAAAGGAGGTTGACAGGTTTCAGTGATCATATAATGGCAAAGGCATTTAAAGTAGATAATTCAGTGCTATTTAAACCTCAGCTTTAATGGTTTGCTATCAGATATTTTGTCATTCRTTTGTGATGTGTACAAAAGATAAATTTTAACGGATTTTTTCTACATACTCCACAGCTAACACTTAAATACAAAAAGGTATCTGAGTTAGAGCAACTGTCTGATATATTTTTTATTTATTTATAAATTTAGCAGTAGTGAAAACAGCAACCACATAAAAGACTAGGTAAAAATGTTCTGCAACTTTCAAAAATTAATTTCAGCATTCCAAGTAACATGAAAAGTGAGTCTTTAACAATATCTGGAGCATTGTACTTCCAAAAATATCTTTAGCTCAATGTTGGATTTGAGCCTGCAGCATTTTGCATGTTACATTCAGAACATAGCGCTGATTCATCCTAATTTTAAAGTCGGATTCAAATGGCATATGTTGTCTTAGGCAATGTTCTTCAAGGGAAGTAGTTAATGCATGCACAACCCACATGGAGTATTCAGTGTGCCACAGCCTCTAACCTCATATTATTACTCCTAGAAAATAAAACAAACCATATGTTTATTGGAGAAATTCCTTGGAAACTTGACTGTCAATAATGAGGTGACTTCTCAGTATGGCATAAGAAGACCCTGCCATGAAATGCAGAAGGAATAAACGTAGAAGAAAACAGTGAATGTTTGCAGGCTAGGTGCACTTGGGCAATACTATGGTGGAGGCCAGTGTGCAATCTGTGGATGATGTGCACTCTGTACCATGTAATTGCTTCTAAATTTAAGTTCTGCTCAGTACGTTGGACAGAAAACACAAGCAGAATTACTCAGTAATCAGTGAAACTGTTCTCAGCCTGAGAAAAGCTCACATCTCAGTACAAAAAGTGGTCTTTTTGTTGCTTTCAGACCATTTTATGTGATCTCAAAATATCAGAGGGTATGTAACACAGTGAATTTTTCAAGTATCTTTTCCTAAGGYATTTATAGTTTCTTAAAACTCAAAATAAGGGGAAAAAAACCCACAGCAAAACACTGAACAGATTTCTATAACTTGTTACTCGTTATGTCATCCTTAGTACAGAAATTTTGTGRATTTGTATGAAAGCTTTTTGAAACTGAAAGAGACTACATTTCATTTGTAGTTTTTTATCATAGTTCTTTCAATGATCTCCTAGTAGAAAAGCGAATTAGGTGAAATAGTATAGAATAGGTTTCTGCACATTGTGACATTTTTCACATTTATTCAAAGTTTTAACCCCAAATTTATTGAAAATTATTCTTCAGATGCAGGTCACTCGTATTCAGGAGAATTTTATGGTCTCGTGGTTGTAGGACTCTAAGGTGAACATTTCTAAGACTCAATTACTCAGTCCTCTTCAAGACTGACATTTTAAAGCAAAATAGGTTTCTAGCATTCACAGTACAAGAAGGAAGTTAGAAATCATGGYTCACTCACAACATTAAAAGTCAACAAGACTATAAAACTTCAATAAAGATAATGAAAATTTAGTACTTAGAATTAGCACTAATGCAATAAAGAAAGGGTGACCCTTTTAGCATTAAGAAATATTAGTCATCCTTAAGATAATTTTGTCATTACCAAGTGTGAGCTAATTTTTCATGTACAACCTGTTACCTGTCTGTTGAACATTAATTTTTAAATGCTATTATATCACAGAAGCAAGATACTCAATCATCTCACATGCTCAGTGAGTAGAGTCTTCAAGACTCCATAGAGTCTTCAAGATTAACTTAATTATATTGTCTGGGCTCTCTTCAATGCCATAGGATATTTACAGGCAGTTATTCAGTCTGAAAGTCTGATCTTTCTGTATGGACCTGTTTGGTGACAAATAGAGACTGAATCTCAGTCCTGAAAGTTTATAGTTACCTTAGCATTGGTTCATGTCCTTGACAGCAAAACGACTTAGCCGCAAAGCTTAATAGTGTGCCCCAAAACCAATGTCTTGATTACTGTGTTGTTGATAATTCCACTTTGAATTCTCTACTCTAGCTCTTTACAGAATKGAAATTTTGAAAGGTTTTAGTTGATTCACGTGAGTTGGGTTTTTTGTTTGTATGGGTTTTTGTTTTGTTGTTGTTGTTGTGGTTGGTTTGTTGGTGGGTTTTTTGACAAAGTTCCCCTCCCATTCCTATCCAATGCCAAGCTCCAAATACTTTATTATCTTCCAAAAGCCAACATTGTTAATTAATCTGCTGTGAAGCTGCTAAAACAGTACCATGATACATAAATATAAAGCTAATTAGAGAGAGGTACTAACAAAGTATAAATGATTGAATGAAGATTTTGAATTTAGCAGTATGAAAGTATAAGACTGAAATATTAGACAAGAAAGTGTGAGTAAATAAATCTACCTGAATGAAAAAATTACTTATTCTCTGAAAATGTTGTCTCAAAACTCTGGAATTTCTTTCGAATGCACTTTTAGAGCATTCTTGGGTGCTCTGGGAAACATTAAACTTAGGATTCATTAGTTCTTCATGACCATGGTGCCTTAGAACTGAAATGCTTYGGTTCCATCAGGGTCTCAGTCCACTTTATCCCACAGCTGGTCATGGAGGCGCTTTCATGCACTTTCTCTATTTCTTCATCTCTCAAATTATCCCAGTCTAGCAAATGGGATTTTGTTGCAACTACATTGCTCTTTGCTTTTGATCAGCTGTTACCTTTCTGTCTCAGACATTGTTGTTTTATGGAAAAATTMAATTCCTATCTACTGTAGGTAGACTGTGGTTTTTAAGGCATTGATGTAAAAATGGAGTTTGCTGTGCTGTAGGATATCCCTATCTGTTTTTTGCAGCGTATCTAAATTAGAAGCTAAAACTACTATTTTATTTATATATATATATATGTGTGCATTAGATGCTCTATATGAGGTACATAGTTTTAGTATCTGATTTCTCAAAGCCTAATACTCAAACATAATTATGATTCATAAATATTATATAGAAGTTTAAGATTTTTGACTTAAACCCATACAGGATGACACTGATAGCTCTATAATACTGAATGGTGGATTGCTTGTAGTGTTTTTAGTTGACAATGKTTTTTTGACTCTGAAAAACAATGAAATTGTTACTAAAACTAATTTTCAGTTGTAGCCAGAGGCTCTAAGACCACATACCTTTATGATTCAGAAACAACTGGAGCTCTTGAACATTCAGGTCACTTTTCCAAAARGCAACTTACAAGAAATCCAGAGATTAAATAAAACTTATCATTTTTTCTAGACAAAATCAGTTTCATCAGTGAGGACTATTTGCATGTATGCTGTGAAGGCATGAGCTTATGTGAAAGTATGAGGACAAATACAGGTTTCACAGAAGTGAAGATGAATTATGCTGTGAGAGGGAAGTTTTGCCTTAAAGTTGGAAATTTCCTTAAAAACCTTAATATCATATGGAAGCTTTTATCCTAATAGAGCTGATCAGAATAAGACCAAAGGTAGAATCAAGAAAATAAGGGAGAGAAAAATGTAGCTATTATGTCATGCTGAAACTGAGGTTTTTTATAACTGACTTTTTTTCAAAACAAATACAGAAACATGTAAATATTTTTTTGAGTCCTGGTTGCAATGGTCAGTATTAAACTTTGAAGGAAAACTTCAGRACTTCATACATTTTATTTTATTTTTCATTCTCTAATTTTATGTTTTGAGTAAGGAAAATATTCTTAATCTGATGCATTCTTTAGTGGCAGAAAATACATTATGTGACTTGAAATAGGGATTATAATAAAATTAAATCAGTTTAAAAAATGAATTATGATACTTGGAATATTTGGATTATGACAATTGAATTTTTCAAAATTAGCAAAAATTACCAGTTCTTTTACAACTAAATTCTATTAGATATTATACTTTGACAATTTTCAGGTTTTTCCGGAAAATATTGCAAAGTTCATTAATGAGCTTATCTTAGCACAAGAGTAAATACTGAACACAAATGTCTTAGTTCAGTTTCACGGTCAATGGAAACATAATCAGTCTGTGGGCAGAAGAGCAACTGGGAATTGCAAAAAATTGTACAAGAATACAGGTTGTTTCCTCATATGCTTCAGTTCATTCAGCTCTGCTCTAGTGGAGCTGTTGGGTCATTTAAAGGTTCTGGTGATTTCAAGAATGCTGAGTTGCACCGAATACCAGGGCTGTGTTGAGGCAACAGAAGGCTGGCTGTTAGAAAACCGTGCTGGTATTTAGAAAGAGGCTGTAATAATCAAGAAAAAGGTGCTGAGAAGTGCTTTAACTGGGTTTGGGAACATGGTACTAAATAGATAATACAAAGCCTCCTGATAATAATCAAAGGCCTCATCACCCCCCCCCCCCCCCCCCCCCCCCCGGCTTTTATATTGCCAAAATATTTGAGGTCTCCATATTGAAAGTGTTTAATATCAACCAATGGTTTTAAATGGTGATGACATACTGATTGTTGAAAAACAATTGGCCAAGCCAAACCAAAACAATAACTCTGAACTAAGATCAGAGAAGTATATTTGAATGTTTAGCAACCAGCAGGTGGAACTATAAAGAGTAAACATTCCACTTGTACTTCAGAAAATATTTCTTTAGTACATATCTTTCAAAGCATTTAATCCATGGGAAGTATTTGTATTTGGAAGATAGAAAATATGAAAGAATCAACATTACTCTCTTTAACACAGCTTAAATGTGAAAAAGTTGCAGATTTTTATCTCTTAATCAAGAAAATTAAATATAAATTATTAGAATGTTTTAAAGTATTATTCCTTTAGTGGGTATTTTTCAAATGAAGATGTTGGCAAGTGAKTACAAGGACAATGTCTACATGTCAAGCTTGATAAATCTGTGTTATTKCCATGCATGGAGAAGTCAGAAACAGGTTTCTACTCCATTAACATGTGAACCTTAAGAGCTTGGCTGAGCCTGCCAATGCAATCTTTGCCTGGACACACAAGAACAGTTCCTATGATATTTGGTCTTTTCTAACTTATTTCAGGCAATCTGTTCTCTTTGCAGACCAAATTGACCTCAATTTTTTGGGGTTTTTTTTGCCATGCTGTATTGTTAGATTTTGCATTTCAGTTGCTGCATACTTGAAAAAGCTGTGTGAGGACACATTGTGTCTCAGAGATGGAGAGGAGAAGCTTTAGGAAGGCTTAAACTCTCTGCATTCTTGGGCATCGGTACAGCTGTGTAATATGTCTGTAATATGTATATGGGTATCTTACTCCTCCTGTAAATTTTGATCTGCTCTTGCAGAGCTAGTTGTGAAAGCAGATGACCTTCTTTATGCTTAAAGTTTTGGTCTTTTTGTATTTGATAGGTGAGTAGTGATCCAAAGTTCTGAAGTTAAAACTAGACAGATATATGAGATTCGGCAGGACAGGCAAAGCTTTCAAAGTGAGGGTGAAGATCTGGATTACAGCTAAATTGTTTAGCAGGTCCATCTGCCTGGTCTGACTATCACTTGAGTGCATTTTGGTTGGTAGATTTCCTATTCTATAATCCTAACTGAATTTCAGGTTCCTTTTTTGTCTTCAGAGTTGAAGTACCAAGACCTCAGTTAGGAATTCCCTCTGGGTATCAGTAAAAAGTTTGAGACTTTAATCTTGGACATGTTCAGGGTAAATGACAGCTAGTTAGAGACTTCTTTGGAAATGTTATAGAAAGTGTGTTTTAATTAATCACAAGATGAAATAGAGGTAAATGTCTGTCAGTGTGCAGTGCACTATAGTATGAAGGAAGGATTACTGCAAACCACTGCTGAATGCTAAACTAAACCTGGTTTACAGCTGAAAATAATTAATGTAATCCATTTTTTTTCCATTGCAATGGATGTGGAATATGTGTAAGATTATTTGCTTTGTGAAGAACAACATAAAAATGCTTAGGAGGGGCCAGGGTAGTGAATAAAATAGAAAGACATTTCCTAGTCTTTCCTGTTGCCATTACTATTGTCACAGATTTTATAAGGAGTATTTTTACAAAGAAACCAGGTAAAATTGAGAGATGGAGCCTGAGTTTGCAGAACTATGAATTAAAAATTTAATGTAAGATTCAACAGTCCAGAAACAACTACCAGTATGCAGATGTTTCTATTTCACAATATCATGTCATCACTCTTAACTGCAGTTAAGAGGGAGGGCATATATAAAATTTATATCTGTCATGTAGTGCCAAAAGCACTTYGAGTTGTTCTGAGAAGGTACAATGTGTAACTGAATKACTTCAGACTGCAAACACTTTTATATTCTATTTATTTATATCACTTCTTAAAATAAGAGGTTAGAGCCCTTAAAGTAAACCATAGTGTATGGCAACAAACTCCTACAACAGTAAAAAGGTGTATTTTATTCTCAAGGATAAAGCTTTCTTTGTTTAACTTGTCTTTGTAATTGTCTTGCTTAACATATTTTGAACCTCATAGTGCTGCAAGAAGTAATAGTAGGTGTTGGATTGAGTTTATGAGGTAAGTTCCCTCTTTAAAGATACTTTGAGGCTTGTTAGAATTATTAAATTGAATTGTATAGTTAGTAAAAAATAAAAGATCAAGCCAAAGACAACAAACAYGTTTTCTACCCCCTCATTCGCAGGAGTGGTCTACCTACTGTGCTCCAGAAACTGGAAGGAAAAAAACTCCACCAGTATTCCTTTTGCCACTCATGTATCATCAAAACCCCTGGCCCTTTGTGACACTGACTGAAGTTCYAGCACTCTTGGATTTTTTACACAGAAATCTGTAAGAAAAGATAGCATAGAGAATGAAGAACAATAGCWGGAGTTCCCAAGGTCCATTGCTGCATTCTTCTAGTTTGAGATGAACTCACTCCATAGCTGATTACATCTCAGCTCAGCACTGAGGTGTAGGATTATCCTATGCTGATGAATCTCTCCAGAAGGCCCAAGAGCTGGGAAGGGCTTTGTTCAAATGCTKCACCCAGGTCCATACACCACACAGGTCAAAAGCACCTGGATTTACCTGGCTATATTAAGTAGTATGCCACATACACATGTATATGCCATAAGAAGCAAAGGCAACAAGATGTTACCACTGAGATGCTGAGTAACTGAGGATGTTTGGAGGGAGAGGATGTTSCTCAGCAGAATGGGTTTAATCTTCAGGGAGGTAAACTGAGCACTGGTTTTTCTACAAGGCAGAGTTAGTTGTCCWGTGAACAGGACAGTTAGTGTTGGTAAAACTTGATTCAGGTAGCTTCTTCCTATAGGCCTTGAGACAACATAAAATTAATTCCTCGCAGTATRTCCAATAATATATATCGGTGTTGCAAAGAAATAAAACAGTTTTTATTAGCTGTTTTATTAAGCAATAGCACAGGTGGCCAAAAATAATTTACTCATTATTTTTYACAAATTGTTTGAAGTAGGACATTTGATGGAAGTTGAGCAGCATATGCAGATCCTTGCTTAAGYAATTAGTTAAGCACACAGCAGTTTCAGTAATAGAATACATTGTACTTTGCTAAATTTAAGCATGGAGTTATTATTTTAAGCTAATATAGGACTACTTTGTTGAACTGAGGGCATACAAGATTAAATAATCAGTAAATTCACAGGGATTTTAACATTCACTTCAGTGCACCACAACTCTACAAAAGCGTGGAAATGGAATTTAGAATAGACAATGCAACAGGTAATTGAGGGATGGGGCAGACCAAATGAACTGTGAGACAGTCATCTGTACCAAAATCCTTATTTAAACTCCAGAAAAAGTTTGTGAAAGATTTGTATTTGAAAAAGTTARTAGATAAAACACCAAGTGAAAGGAGTATGCCAATAAAATGTCTTTGTCTTCTGCAATAAAGGAAATGAATGATAGTAGCACAAAAGTTACAGTAGAAGACACCATACATCAAGAGAGCTCTTAGAAAATACATTGTGGAGAACAATTGTGCAGTGGCAGGGGGATGAATTAGATGACAAAAAGAAAATTCACTTGAAATACCTGAAATGAGATTTTGTTCTTGTTTTCTACAACTGGAATATAAGAAACTGTACATTTATATGAGCAAGATACAGCATCTCATAAGCAGTGTTGATGTAGATGTGCTGTAGTTAGTGACTGCATTTCAAAGGTCATTGAATGACCATTAAGGACAAGTGAGGCTCATTTTAAAAAAGTATGCAGAAGTAACTTGTATGAGCAAGGAAGGCAAACCTCTCTATTTTTCTGGCCATGTCAGTGRTATTTATAGGTTTTACATGTGCTTGAGAGGAGGAAATTTTTAACGCCCTATGGATGAACACTGTGGGATTTTCATAAGCAGCAGGACCTTGTAGATAGATATTTGGTCTTAAAAAAAAAAATTGAGGATAGATGAGAGATTACTGGAGAGACAAGTTCAGCTTTCTAAACAGGGTGACACTTCGTCCTGAAGGTCAATCCAACAGAACTGAGTGACCCCTGAACTGACAGGGACCATACTGACAGAGCAATGTCTTCCAACACGTGAGCAGAATGAGCAGAGCTGGGTGCTGGTAACAGTCTCCACAGTAGCCCCAGTCCTGGCAAGGTGATGAGTCAAGTTCAGGATCTACCCAGTGAGTGCAGTCAGGAGCAGGAGGAGATGAGAGCACAGACAGAGCTGGAAGGAAGGCTGCAGCCTAGAGACATCCAGAGACAGGGCTGGGAACTGGCACTGCTGCACCACTCAGGCCACTGGTGGCCTTGGGCTGAGCTGAAATGGGAATCCTGGTCCATGGGCAGGGTGCGCGGATGAGGATGCACTCAAGGGCTGGGCAGGGCCAGTGAGGCTTTTTGGTGCCTTCAAGACTCATAACACCTTGGTTTTTTAGCAAACTCTGAAGATGGTRATGACAACATGTACATGCATACTACACTGCGTAGATGCCTACAGCTGAGCTAACCTGAGCGAGTCACTCTCATCAAAAGAGAAACAAGCATAACTCTTCTCATCCCAAACACCTCTAACAAAGTTAAGAAGCAGATAAGTATAGGCTGGTAACTAGCTTACATAAAGACCAGCACGTTGGTTGCAGTRATCCAAAATTAGGTGAGGTGACCAGATTGTCAGATTGAATGCTAAGTAGCAGCAAAGTGATGAGCAATAAATCCTATTTCAGTAAMATGAATTTAAAAGTGGAGATGCCTTGCTACCTTTTTCACATTCTGAAATATTTTTGAAGTATTTTTGAAGCATTATGGTGCTAAGTGACAGGAAGAATACTATAGGAGTCTTATGAAGTTGATGAGGAATTTTAGACTCGGGGAATTTATTTAGTGTAATTTTTTCTTTTAAATCATCAGAGATTCAAAAAAGGGCATGTCTACATGTATAGATAAATAAGATAGTCATTAAAATGTGCGATAAAATGCAAAGAGTTAACTGGTTTTGGAACACAAAGAAGCATTTTATTCATTCATTAGTGTCATGAAAGAACTGACTAGAATGGTCAGAAAGATATTAAAATGCAAATCCTGACTTGAGTGGCAGCTTCATAAATATCTTTAAAATCTAGTTAAGAAAGCACCGCTCACTACGCTTGTTCAATTTTCCTTTTAACACAAGACAAAAATTGTCATTTACTTTCCCTGTTAGCTATCAGCTCTCTGGGAATCTTTTTACTTTTTCTTGCAGGTGGTATGGTGGCTCTTATTGTGGAAGCATAAGTGTCCCTCCACAAAATCACTTTAAAAAACCTCATTAGTCTCATTTAAACCTCATTCCTTGTCACCAGACATTGCCTTAATAGCAACTCACAGTGGCAAAGTAATCTATCAAAGAAATTGCACAAAATCTTGTAGCAAAAAGTAGCAAGCTTCCATAGATACATCTTTCACATATTAGACATTTGCATRCTATAGTTTACAGCAAAGTTGTTTCTTGAGGTTTCCTCAAGAGTAGAAGACGAATGCTGCAGGCCACTTTTCTGGATTTGAGTGCTGCCATTCATGAAAAACATTGAAGTGTCAGTGTGATATGGATTAGTGTTTGTTCTCTACTGAAGGACTTAAATAGCATCAAGTATCTGATTCATAATATGTAGGTCATGGGAGAAAATTCACTTTTCCTTCAGTAATAACTCAGGAGTCTTCACATACAGCACAGTTTTGTTGGACAGAGAGCAGCCCCTTTCTCCCCTCTGAACTGTGTCCTTTTACAGTGTTTTTCATCCTTTTCCTGTTTATTCATCTTTCTCCCTTTATTTCTTGTGTCATTGATACTGAATCCTCTTTTGATCCTCTTAATTGATCAAACCCATGTGTGACTCTCCCTTCTGATGCTGCAGAAGCTGTAATGAACACTGACTCTCACGAGGGTTTTTCTGTCATTTGCCTTTTGTTTTTCAATCTCACAAGTTCCTTGACTTCCAGTGTTCTCTCTAGAGAAGCCTCCTATTTTACAAGTGGGTTTGGAGTTGGGTTTTTTGTTGTTGATGATAATGATTTTTTTAAGATCTTTATGGTTTCTTTCTTTACTAATTTTACTTTTGATTGTATCAAAAAGAAATATCTTTTTGCTCTGCATGAAACATCTGAATCACTTACTACTGTKTCTTGCTGTAGTTCATTGCAACCTTTTATTAGACTTGATTATTGAAGATATTTTGTTTTCCTACTTCCTAACTTGCTTTATGAGCATAATCTTCACTCTGTACTTAACCCCTTTGTTTTTTTTCCCCTCTCTCTCCCTGATCTTCCCCACATCGTGGATGCACCACAATCAAGGAAAGCATCCAAAAATCTCAAATCATCTCCCAAATCCCTTCTTCATGTTCTGTATTTCGCAGCACTGGAGGAAGCAAAACAAGCATCAAATGTCATTTACCTAACCATCTCATTAATAATTTTAATATGCTATCTTTAGCCTCATATAAGAGCAGTGCAGTTGAATTTGGGTGACACAGTTATGGACATATTATTTGATAAGTGTGAAATAACATGACTGTCAAAAGAGAGAAGAGCATTTCTAGCATGAAGAGACACCAGGAAACAGTTTGTATCAAGCTCAAGAAAATTGACCTAATCATTTGATACAAATTTCTGCTCACAATTTTTTAGGTAGGAAAGTGTTCCCCCTGACGAGCATGACAAATACTGTTAAAGTATTTTCTTGCCTTTGCTCTGCTCTGTGTTGGTGGCAGCAGAGTTATTGTTAGGCTCAGGCAGAGCTATTTATACCCTTGGATTTGCAGTGCTCCATTCCCTACCAGCATTCCCCTACTTATTCTGGGAGAAAGAGAGAGAGATATATGAGTAAAGGGAATGAAAAGAAATTAAATACCGTCCTTTAAAAAATACTAACTCTACTYCTAACTCTGCTCCTAATAGTAAGAGCATGAAAAAAACTTATTATCATAGTTATTTAGGCTGAAATGGAGACCTTTTTTTTCCCTTTCTGGTTCTTGTCTTATTTTCACATCCCTTTATCCTAGTTTAGATTGCAAGCTAAGGGGCAGGAACATGGCTGCAGTATGGAAGTATGCAGTATGACTTCCTTTAAAACCCAAAAAACAACAACATAAACCAAAAAAAMCCCAAAAAACAACCCCCCCTAAAAAACCCCMAAAACAAATACCAAAACGCCCCAGTAAAACCCCAAAAAGACCCAACAAAGAAACTCTGAAAATTCCAAAATCATTTTGTATTAATTGAATAACAGACCTAAGTAACGTTTTATGAAAATGATGCTGGTATTTCCATCTAAGTCCTCCCTAAGAACCAGTTAAAACCTATTTTCCTCATCTGCATCCACAGGACATCTTTCTCTGTTCTTGATTCTCAGAGGAAGGAGATTTTAGCAGGTTCTTGCAGTTCTGACGGGTAAAGCCTGTTTTTCACTGCACAGTGTACATGCATTTTTAAGCTGAAAATTATAAGAGAGAGTCAGGATTGTTTCCTTTTTCCATTACTTGCTGTCATCTGGAGAATAGCTGGAGATTTCTACATCCACTTTGTATTCAACCAAAACAAGAAAATATTCCTATWACTCTACTAAAACTCTGCAAATTCAGACATTTTTGCTGCTTAGAACTGTGAAATCAAGTTTGGCTTTTGCATAAAGGTCGAAACTGAAGAACTGTTGGATTTCTCTGAAATACCATTACCTCAAACAAGTCAATGTGAAMGAGAAAATACCCTTCTAGAAATGTTCTTAAGAACAAATTTGCAACTCCTACCAGAGTCCCTGCTGATTATCTGTAAGAGAACCTCCTGTGCTATGTCCTTTTCATGCTAAGGTTTTTAATTCAGGATTTTGAAGATGTTTTGCATTGTTTGCTCAGTATGAGGAAAATGGCAAATTTATGGTTTAACATTGTTTGTAATCTTTTACTAGTTTAATATTCTGGAAAATACATGTGTTTTCTAACACTGGGATAAAAACTGCTGTCTCATATTTCAGATGCTAAACTGGACATACATCTTTACAATAAAACCAAATTTCAGCTATTGTGGGGTTTTTTTTTAAATATTTAGGACTGCCTGATACTGATATTTTTTGCACCAAATTACTTGCAAATATTYGCTTTCTTCAACTCAGTTTTTTTTGTCTCATAAAAGAAACTCCTTTGCTCAGTTGTCATCTATGCTTAACTTAATAAATTTTCAATGTTTTTTTTCAAAAGGTTGCCTAAGCAACCTAGTAACATTATAAAAGTAAAAGAAAAATAAAATAATTCAACTAGCTAAGACACTTGTAAGGAAGAGTTATTCACCGTTTTCTTTGACTTTTTAAAGTAAAGAAAATTATTATTCAGTGTTCTTTGGCACAGCACAAAATTTCAGGCAACTACAGTTACAAAATTTCTACTTTTCATTTTTAAAGTAACTTTGAACAATTATTTCTCTGGCTTTAGATGTACATCTGATAACTTAAATGTTAGGCATGATAGTAATTTTCACATTAATTATTTTGAATACTTCATTATCATTCCATGTGTCAACAGCTTATTTTTTGACAGCCAAATTTTGAAAACTTTCTGAAGATAATAATTTATTAAAAAAAAATCCTGGGGATGAGTTTGGTTTTGGCTGACACCAACTTATCTAAAAATATTTGCAGAAATTGCTTAGGACTTCAATGGCATCTTYCTCCCATATGTTTGATTAKTATCAGAAAAATTGCTGTCTGAATYTTACAGATCTGTTCTTTTCACTCAAAAAAAATACATCTACCTTATGAAAGAGGGAAATGATTGTACCAAATTTATTTTTTGTTAGTAATATGTGTTCCTGAAGGACAGGAAAARTAATCCAAATACCAAACACAGTTCTGAATAGGTTTTTCTTTGGGCTTTGCCATCTTTGTTCCTAAGGGTGTTCTTAACTGATAAATTGATTWCTGAAAGGGTGTTCTTAATCTCTCACTGACTCCCATGGAAAACAACTACCTGAAAATCAAGACTATTTTCTTCATAAGCAAAAAAATAAGGCTTTTCTGTTTTCAAGGACTTCTTATATAGATTGAAAATGAGCAGTTTTTTTTGGGTGGTTTTTTTCTGGTTTGGTTTGGTTTATGTTTCTTTTTTGTATGTGTGCCAACATTATCTTCTATCTTCAGCATGCCATCAGCTGCTGCTCAGATGAACAGAAAATTACATGGACCATTCAGCAAATAAATATTCTTCAAACAAATCTTTAGCAGGTGTCTGSATTATTTCCATGAAATTGCTACAGATGGAATTTTTCTTCCAGAGCAATATGTATTCTTCCATGTTGCTATCACCTAAGACATCTCAATATGAGGCATAACATTGCATTATAGCACTTCCTACTTTAGCAGCATAATTTCTATACCCAATAATTCTTCTCTTTTAGGACTTTCTTCCACAAGCAAACACTGCAAATGATCAGTCAATTCTTTTTGAAGGTGACGATGAAGAATTCAGGAAAATAATTCTTTTTCATCTGCTACAATGCAACAAGATAATCTTGACTTTTAACAGAATTCAGTGGAAGTTTCTCATATCACAGCACTTACTCTAGATAATGAGCTCAGTCATGAGATTTCTGTCTTCAGCAGCCTGGGCATGGTTTCAGTGTGTCTTGTATTTTTCCTGCAGCAGTTGTTCAGTAAGATTATTAGATATTCAAGAATGTGCAATCCTTTCTGGTTTAGTGGATACTTAACACTGTACAATCTACTCTAAATATTTTAAAATCACTGCTACTGCTGTTTTTTTCATGGGGTTTACTCAAATACTGTAAGTTCTGCACAGTTCTTTATGCAAGTCTCTTCTAGCAACAACTGATTGTTGTTAACCAACATTGCATCTTTGAACATCACTCAGTTATTCTCCACCTACACTGTCTTTTGATTGGTGCAACAAAATTACACTGGAAGATACCCAGACACTTAAAACAGCTATCTAAAAAAATATAAAAAATAAGTAATTTTCATTGTAAGAACAATAAAGTTACAAATTTTTAAATTCAAATTGAGGATTTTTATTAGCTCTTAGAGAAATGCACATAGTCATAAAAATGATGGGTCATTTCATTATAGTAACCAAATGGTATTGTCTTTGCTATGTAAAGCTATATATAATTCTACAAGAATTTCACAACTGAAGCCTTTTCTGAATTGTTAAATGATCGAAGAGCTGAATATATGTGATATCTGCTATGAATAAGATTAGCAGAGAACCTAAAAATTCTGAATGAACTTATAGGAAGCAGGAAGAAAGGATTCAATCTAATAACAAGAGTTATCTAAAGAAAGTAATTTTCAAGTGAGTTGCAGTTTTCATCTGCTGCTGTCTAGAAACATTGAAAAGCATGAGTTAGAGTGTGGGAGTTGACAATGGCTACAGAGCACACCTGAGACACAGAAAAGTCTGTCTCAGTTTATGTCGGTCTGCTCTGCCCAAATGGCTCCCCTCAGAGGCATCTGAGTTCAAGCAGGGACTAGCTCCCCAATGTRCAGTGGAGAACAGACCCTGTTTAACTTCTTCTTCTACAAAAAGAAGCAACCCAGTAATATAAGCCAAGGAAATGACAGTAGCTGCAAACCTATAAAGCTACTGTCATAGCTTAAATGCAGATCACAGATTAAATGCAGTGAAAATGAACTCCAGGCAATAACACAACAATAGCTTCTATGCACGTCAAGAGCTGCTTATCAGAAAACCCCCATTTGCCATCAATGATTAAGAAGGGTGTTTTTATAACAGAAATGGAATCCCTATCCCATGTGTCACTTCATCTTGAATATATTAATATGTCTTACTGAGAGACTTTTATTTAATCTCAAGGCATCCGCCAGTCTGTTGGAGCAACTATTGTCTGTATGAGAGGATAAATAGCTGGATAAAGGATAATAAAAGGAGTCTTCTAGGGAGACTGAACACTGAACAACTATGTTCATAGCAGATTTGCTTGGAATAATGGCAACTATCTTAATTTGAAATTATTTAGAAGTACAACTTCTTTAATTTTGTTTTTCTTRATATGTAAAGGAAAGCAAACTTAGTGGACAGCTCAGAGAACTGGAAAATTGCAGTAAAATAGAACTGAAATTATTTGTGAAGCACTGGGGCAGGACCTTTAAGGGTGCTGCAGGCTTAGATCCTGCCTGCTGTTTCAGAAGGGGCTTGATATACTTGGCTTTGGGGAAGCCCTGACAATTTTACTACTAACTTCACTGTGGAAGAGACATACAGTTATCTTTATATAACAAGGGTTTACTATCCAGATGCTTTGGAGAACACAGGTACTGTTAATTACTGGGAGATTAATTTGAACCTTGTAGTTAACCTTCTGACAGAATGAGATTTTATGTCAGCTGAGAGACTGGGAGAGAGCTCTCTCTTTTTAATATCATGCTTTATACAGTTCATCAGCTTTACTGATTAGAAGTCTGACAGTTCTTAATGTCTCCTGGTATACTGCACTGGCTGCTCCTCAGCCACAGCCACTGACAGATAGGCTTTAGTTTCTATCATGCTTAGAAAAGAGATGTTTAAAGTCTGCTGCATCTTCTCTAGCACAACATGCAGTTCCAGAAACACTGCTGCAGTGCAACAGATAAACATTGCACAGGAACAGCTCCCAGAGCTCAGTGTTTTGTGACATTCTGTAGCTGCTTATCTGATAAAGTACCATCAGCTCTTCAGAACACTAGCAGTGTCACTCAGACATGAGATGATGTCCCGTATGCCTTGTCCCCAAACCCACACGTGATTTTGAAACATGCTTTATGCTCTGCGTGTAACAAAAGCTAAACAAATTTTTCTTTTGTGTGGGGGAAAACAATCATGGTGCAACTTTCTTCTTTCTTTCTTTCCCCATTTCTTATCTATATGGGCTGCTTGTACTGGCTTCCATCAATTCGAAATTCCCAATTTTGTATTGCTGTCTGTAAGCCCTTCAGCAGACCTGGTACTACAATGCCCAACACTAAAAAAAATGGCTGAAAATTTTCTTTTCAATGTCATTCATGTCACCATGAAAGACCAATGTGTGGGAAGACAGCTTGACCACCAAGTTCTCATGTGTGTGGCTTAATTGAAATTTCTTTTAACTGACATTTTAGTAGCCATATAATTTTTTTCTGCTGATCTTATGGCAAGTTGTTATAGTGTTGTGAATCAAATTCTCAGGCTGGCAAGTGTTGCATGGTGTATGATGGCACACAGTGCACTGAATAATCAGACYCTTTGGCTTTTTTATATTTTTTATCATCCATCTTGCCAATTAAACATGTCTGAGGAGCCTGAACCAATGCTTAGTACAGAATTACATGCCTTCTCAGAATAAAAATTCTAAATCTCAGCAAACAAGAGATATATTTCTTGGAAATGTTTTKTGCATAAGTTCAAAGAAATTTAAGTGGCAGTATTTGATTTTGTTTATTTTAATTCTAAGAAAACAAGAGACTTAAATGCTAGACCAACCTTTCAAAATGTTACTGGAGGCAGATGAAGGAATGCCATCTTATGCTACCTGACCTTATCTTGCTTTGCCTTCCTTTAAATTTCCTTTCATTTTTTCCCAGTAAGACTGTGCCATTGCGGCTGTCACAGCCAGAGCCTTTTAAAACCTGCCACGTCCCATTGTCTGTGCCAGCAAGTCACTCAGCCTTTAAAAGTCCTTCCCCTTTGCTGACTTCCAAGAAGCATTTAGAGTCTTCTCCCAGTCTAATGTGTATAATAGCCATCACCTATCTGACCCTGATTTAAGTGGAGACCGAGTGAACTGGTAGTCCCCGGGCTCTGTCTTTGAATTGGTTCCTAAAGGAAAAATCGCTTCTAATGTGAAAAATGCTGTGGAATAGAAGAAGTTGTAGAGAATCTTAAGGTCACCTACTGTCCTTTAAATCCATGCTATAGTCTAGAACTGCAGCCTGTGACCCTTAAGTCTGCTGAAACATTTCTCTTTAAATCTGTTTTGATTCTTTAAAAGCTGAGTGTGATATAGTTGCAGCATGGCGTATACCAGTTTATCTCTGCTCTACTCATCCCACATTTTCTAGTGCCTTCCACTCTGTTGTACCAATGAATTGATTAATAAATATTAACTACTGTAGCACACATAAATCTTTGAAAGTCTGTTACTAAGTTAACAGGCTTTCTGTGACTTTAACAAAGTTCAACAAAATACCAAAAAGAGATTTTTCACTCAGTATTTAAAAACTTGAGATGATAAAAAAATCACAATAGGGTGCTGAGAAATGTAAATTACTGATGATTACAGTTTTCCAATGTTTTTATAGTCTCAAGTGGGCAGTTAATCTGACATTCTAGATCTGAGTTGTTTAGTAACCTGCTTTTATTAAGAATAAAACACAGATTTTTCTTACTCTAAATAATCATTCTTTGTTCCATTTCTGAAGAACTATATACTTCATTGGCTGTAGGAGGATGGTGTGCTTCCCTGGAAGTTCTGTTCTGTCTATTTCTGCCTTTCCTATTTGTTCTGTGATACTTGAGGAAAATAGTAACAACTTCCTTGTTCCAAGCTTTCTTGTTAAGTGTTTTCTGATCCTCCACTGACCTCTTTGAGGGTGCTTCTTGAAGGAACCAACTGATACTTGCCTATTCTTATTCCAAGAAATAACTAGGATTTTCAAGCATCGAAAGCACCAACTGAAGTTACACAAGGATGAGCAGTTCCATTTTCTGTACACAGAAAATTAAACTTAGAATGACCAGTCTATAAATGAAGAACTTTGGTTCTCATTTTGTGAGGCAGAACRTCACCTGAGAGTTGTGCTATTGTAACTGTTATTTATAATTTATGTTTGGAAAAATCRTGTAGAAGCATAAGACAGGAATTTAACATCCATTATGCTTTTTCATGTCATCYCATTTAATAAATTGAGTATCCAGGTGTTTGCAATGAAAACATGGGGCAGAAGACAATGGGTTAATACAACAAAGAGAGGAAGAGAGAGAAAAGGTAACAATGAAATTATTTAGATAAGCAAAATGAGAAGCAGACAGGGCCCAGCAGTGGGTAAATATAGTCAAGGGGCAAAAATACATTTCAATAAGCCTTGAAGAAGACTTAGTATATATTTCTGCAAATCTTCTTAGCACTCTTTATATGAAACTCAATGTTATTTAAAGTATTCTATAATTTGGTTAATCAGAATTCTTCCAAGGGAATGAAATTATCATAGTTGCTTCATAAATATGTGTAGCATGAAAATCATGATGTTTTGCTTACTTTTGCTTTGCTCAATCTTGTTTGTCTTTCAGCATGCTGCAGTTTTTGTTACAGTGTCTATAKTGTCTTTTTACTGAGAGACTGACTTCCCATGTTGGTGGAATTTCCTAAGACCAGGGAACTTCMATTTTGTTATTTTATCACTTTATCACCAGCTGTTTTTGTGGCTGTAAATTGCAGGTGAATCTGTCTGGAAGGTCTTCTTCTTCACTCCCAACTTCAGTCCTGAGGACTCCAATGGTTGCTATGATTCTCACGTTTGCTTCTGCCATGGAGGATTCATTACACGACATGATCCTCCGCTGCTCTTCGATCTGTCCAGAGACCCTGAAGAGAAAGTCCCACTGACTCCAGAAACTGAGAGCCGTTTCTATGAAATCATCAGGGTCATACAACAAGCAGTAGACAACCACACCAGATCCCTGCATGCTGTTCCTAACCAGCTGTCGTGGGACAAYCTTCTCTGGAAGCCATGGCTCCAGCTCTGCTGCTCATCTCTCTTTCAGTCTTGCTACTGTGACTATGAGTCAAGAGGGAGTCCATTTCAGGTGCATTTGGGGTAAATAAGCTGCAATTCCCTTTCAGAAACTGGACCAACTGAGTGTGAGTGTCTGACTTGAACTTGGGGTACAAGCCTTCAGAAGGTTTTGTTGTGTTGGTGGAGGACCAGTCTTCAAATACATATTGCAGGAGAAGAGAATTTCAGTCAAGAAAATGTGCCAGGAGAGGGAAGGCAAGACACAGCTTCTGTGTCCTTGTCACACAGCATGAAGGACGCGTTGCCATCCTCGTATACACATGGGTAGAATTGTAGGCATTTTCTATTGGAGATAATTTTCTAGACCTTCAGCTTGGGCTTTTGTCTTACACAGCAAAGAATTTACCTATCAGTTCTGTCAATCACAGCTACTAAATGCACACTTTCCTGTCCTTTTTACTAAGTGTTATCCATTTGTAGGACATAGCACTAAGTAATTGAAAACAGAGAGATAATAGTGGAGAAGTCCTCCTGTGACAGTCATTTGGTAACTGATAGATAGGTTAAGAGCAGACTTGAAACAKGTCTCTGTTAACAACCATGACAAATATGAAAAAACTGACAGCTTGCCAACAGTCTAACTTTAAATGTGCCATAAAAATGTACAGAGCTATGGTAGTAGAAGACCTTGTGTCCGTATTAAAATGGTGCTTCTCAGCATCCCTGCTGTCCTATTGCATAGCAGCAACCTTTGTTTCAAAAGGATACGCTTGAATTGCACCAGCTGCATGCTTGAGTGTGTGCCATGTCTCCAGATATAGATAGATAGATAGATAGATAGATAGATAGATAGATAGATAGATAGATAGATGTGCACAAATCCTTCAATCCCTCAAATATAGGCACACCCTTATGATCATATTCCAATTGATAAAAGATTTGGTCCATACTTGATATATGAGTTCCAAGTTCGCATGATACTACAAATTTGTCTTTTACTTATTTGTCATAACTATTCTTCCATTGATGAAAGTAATCACAAATAAACAAAATTTGGTCTTCCTTTAAATATCTTTGCCATCTTTTAAGCTCTCTGAATAGGATCTATCATTTTCTGAAAATAAGCTTGGGCTTGAGTACTTAAAGCCAAATATAACTGTCTCTGAGTTCTCAGCAAGGTCTTGGGAAATCTACTATCCTCAAGAGCTAATTTTTGTATCCATTTTTATCTCTGTCTTATTCAGGCACATTTTCTTTCCCCTCTACAGGCAGACAAACTATTTTCTTTGGCATATTGCAGACGAAAAGAAGATATCAGCAAAATACTAAAATGATTTGATGCCTGATAATAGAAGGTGACTTGCTCCTTATCAGAAAGCAGMAGTTAATTCCCACATTACAATGTATTAAAAGATGTTTGGGGCRAAAGTGATCTGTGATGATAGTAATGCAGTCGCTTCAGTCAGCCAGCATTAAGGTTGTGACCCAGTTCTTGTGAGCTATTGAAGCCTTTCCTTTAAAAATATATTGTGATA
The DNA here is from genome assembly GCA_014549065.1 of Cardinalis cardinalis. Lineage (NCBI taxonomy): Eukaryota > Metazoa > Chordata > Aves > Passeriformes > Cardinalidae > Cardinalis > Cardinalis cardinalis. The sequence goes on from JACDOX010000011.1 coordinate 247,159, forward strand.
AATGGTGTATTTCTTTGTCTGTAAAACCTAGGCTTTATTTGATTTTTCCATTGCAGTTTCATTCAAAATTTCATTCTCCACAATACTCAGAAACCTCTCCTGGGAAATGTACTTTTTCCTTGAAGTCCTATTTTTGATGTTTCACCTTGTGTTCATGATCTTAATTAGGCCCTCAGCAAACCCTCTGTAGGAGGCAAAGCCCCGTGACCAGTATTTATCACTGAATGTACTACATAACCTTAGGAAGAAAAATGCCTCTCATTTGAATACAAATGTTCTTCCATGAGAGCAGCTGCCTTTCAATGTCATGGCAGGATCTGTACATCCCAAATTTGTGGTCCTCACCGTGTGGCCCTAGAACCCCTTGGGGCATGGCACTGGTGCCRGCATGTCCCTCCTTGCAGCCAAAGGGCAGCACTCAGGCCCAGCTGTGGCCAGAGTGCAGAAGCACCACGGTGTGGAGGGATGCTCTTTCCAACTCCCACAGCTCTGCCACAGCTTACACAAAAGCTTTTCAAGCAAGTACTACTGAAGAAAATGAAAAAAAAAAAGTGGTGTGTTCAGTATACAGTGCTAACTCAGACAAGGRGTTTGGTGTCATTAGTTCTACTTTGTTTCCACAGTTTCTGGTCTGTGACCTTTACAGAGTACTAAATGTATATTCTCAAGGACACCCACATTGAATTTTTTTTAATCAGGAAGATGCTGTGTTGCTATTATTTCTTTTTCTTTCTTTTTGCAGATGCAAGAATTCTTTGTTCTGCTAGGCACAACAGCTGTTCTGTGCTGCTTGATCAAATATCAAAAATGATGACTTTTCTACTGCTCTGATTTCTTCTTGCCTGAATATGATGTTTCTTTCATACCCCCCTTGGCTTTTGATGCCATCTTTCTAATCTCCTTTCTTAAAATATCCACACCCCTGAAATATTTTTCCATCTATTTTTTTTGCCACTCAGTCCTTCTGTTTGCTTGTCATATTGATTGTAATGGCTATTTTGCCTTAATCAATCAGAAAATGCAAAGTAGTCTTTGTCATAAAATTTGACTTGTAGGGGTCCTTGACTCTGCTAACATCCTGCTTATTTAAGGTCCAACAAGAATTAACTCTGCATTATGAAATATAAGGAATTAAAACATACCTGAGATGTTGTTTAATATAAATAGTATAAAAAAATTCTTGTTTGTGGCACAAACTTAATATTTTACAAAGTATAATTTATTACAATGTTTAATACTTTGATATAAGCAGTAAAATCTGAAATCCATTCTTAAAATTGTTCCTTCAAGAAAGATTCTGTGAAGAACAGGGAAGTATTTTTCATATTCTTTGTTAATTCCATGTCATTTAATAACTAAAATAAACCTTCCTTGTATTGCAAATGTATTATATCTTCCAGTACTATACCTTCTGTTCTGGAGATGGTGTGTCAGATCAGGGTAATTAAAGTAGTCTTGTTTATCTGCAAAATAAAACATGAAGGACAATATAACATTTGTGTAATGGCTCTGCCTGATCTAAAAAGGAAAAGTTTTGTTTTTAACAGCAGGTTATTGATGGCATATACCTGATTCACAATTTACAAAAAAGGAAAGCTCAAGGAGAGTGTGCTGCTCTGATACTTGGAAACTGACTTTCAGTCCATCATTTAATGAGCACTGCTCTTGTAACATGGTGCCTGTTTGTAGGATATGTCATTTTAAACAGGGAGTTCAGCTTCAGAGGGTAGTGTATTCCTCTACAGTATTGTTTAACAGTATCATATCCTAATTTGTGACAGAGTCCCTGTACAGCCCAGAGCAAGTCATTTAACTCATTTCTCAGCTCCTCTGCTGCACTCAGAAGAGGAAAACACTATTTCTCTAACTGCTGGGAATACTGAAAGAACGGRAAATGCTGAAAGTGGTAAGCTGGTAAAGGTGAACTTTCTGGTACCTTCTCTATAGAACACACAATTTAAAAGCTGGAAAAATAGGATGTAGAATATCCCCCTATGAGGCTGTAGGTGATACCCTTAACTTGAGGTTTGCACRTGGGTTCTGTGTGTAATTTGGTGGGATTGTGACCTGGAGGAGAAAGAATAGATGGCTAAAAAAGATATGCGCTTGGGATTCAGAGAAAGTTTTAACTCCCATTTTTATAATTATATTTATTCTCTTTTTTAGCAGTCAGGAAACTATGTGGAATAATAAATAATATTTTTTCCCTCAGGGACTGGATGTCACAGGTTCTCAGCTCTTAAAAATAGAGATGTCCTGACTTGCCTCCAATTATGGTCAGAAAAATCAAAAGTTAAAAAAAAAGGGAAATAGGAGCTTTGGAGAGAGGTGTCAACTTGCTTAAATCCAACTGAAAGTTTGCACAGAACTAAGAGAATCTGTTCCATATACTTCACAGGTCAGTGAGAATCATCACTTGCCAGCAATCGTTTATTTCACACTGTAGTAATGGGAAATCTGGGTATTCAAATATGTGGACAATGTAAAAGATTTCACTTAAAATATCACTTGATATAGGAAAAATGGAAAAAAAAAGAAGAGTGCAAGCATAGCTACAAAAATCATATGTTCTATTAAAGTAYGTTTACTGAAAATTGTTTTAATTTATGTTTTTGACATCCATTACTAGAATAATTTTTACTCACATTAGAACATAATAGTTCTGTTGCTTAAGACATATCTTTTCATCTTCTCTGTCATTTTTCCCTTTCCTCTGGCATTGCCTGTGAAGCATCCAAAATATGGAGTAAAGGGCAAGTGRCAGCCACCCTGTCCATATACACTACAAGCAGTGTGGCCAGACCTGTGGGCAGGAGGAAAGGCTTGAGCAAAACTCTGCACTGGGAGCCACTAGGAAGCAAACAATGTCTGGGGCTTATCTCCAATCTAAAGACAGAGATCTGGAAATTGACCCTGAGATTAGGTCAATTGATAAAGCTGGTTAAGCTGGTTAGAGAGCAAAGCTAATAACACCAGAGTTCAGTGTTGGATCCCCATGGGGGCCATTCACTGAAGAGCTCGACTTGATAATCCTTCTGGGTCCCTTCAACTAAGAATATTCTGCGATTCTGTGAAATTGCTGGTTCCTCTGGGTCTGTCAGATACTGCAGGTGACCAGGAGGAACGAGGTCCCCTCTGTGGCCAACTGGACAGTCATGTGTTCTGCAGCAGGGTCCTTCTGTGTCAGGATGTCAGGTGGAAATTAGTTTGGAACCCACAGGATGCAGGACCTCTTGCCTCTGAATAATTATACCAAGCAGACTGCTCCTGAATCATCACACATGAGGTGACAGATCTTAGTCTGACACTSTAAGGCAGCAGCAGTCTCACACGTTTTTTTGCTGGAGGACCAGAAGACCTGAGCCAGGCTCTAGGGATTCCCAGTTTACAGGCTGCTAAAACTGCAAATAATTCAGAGAGTCCTGGAAACACCCTGGCAGATAAGGCTGACAGATAAGGCTCTTCTTTGTAGCTTTTATTTACATCAAAAATAATAAGAGTCTGCTTAAAACTTCACATGTACAGAAAAACAAAGGATAGTGCAAATTGTTCTTAAGATCCACACCTCCACACTAATTTTATTCTGTGAGTTTGCTACTGAGAACAATGGGATTGTGCCAATGCAAGGCACAGCAACTGAAGATTTCTTATATACATGRAAGATGCTGAATTTCAGACTCCCACTGGAGTTTGTGCCATACTGGTTAGTGAGATAAGGACTGGCTTGATTATCTGTGCATCTCTAATTGCAGTCAAGGTTATGAAACACTTCTGAACTTGGGAGATGTGAATTACAGGTTTTGCGATGTTTATGTAGCATSTCCTGAATGCCTAATAAACATTCCTTTAATATAAAACATGTTAGGTTCCCTATGTAGATTAATGTTAGTCTTATCTATTAGAAAATGGTGTTGCAGGTACTTTTTGGAAAAGAAAGCTATATTAGAAGATAACAAATTCGGCATGTGGGGGTCAGCTCAGTTTTAAAAACCCTCCAACGCTTTTTATTCTACCTTTATCCAATAATAAAGCCTTTTTATGCAGATAATACTTCATTGTTCCTGATTTGTGTGAAAAATACTGTGAAATAGTTTAAATTATAAGGCAGAGCTCTTTATTGTGACACTTATTTTAAGAGAATTTGATACAAAGTTGCTTTGGGTAGCAATATTTATTACAAAGGATTAGATACAAAGCATCTCAAAAGCCTTATGGACTCAAGTTAGGCTGCAAGAGAATAACTTTGGTTTAATATGGTCTTTCTTGCTCACAAATGAAAAATAAAATAATGAAGAAAAAAACTTTAAGAATAGTTTGCCTGTGCTGTTAGTGATAAAAAGAATGCTTGAAATTTGTGCTATGTGCGAGAATTTTTTTCTTTTTTTTTCCTCATTGTTATTTTTTATGTTCTAGCTCCTCCTGCCAAGCAGACAGTATTTATAGGAAAATGTGCTGATTGGTTTGTAAGTGTCAACCTTGCATTGTCATATGCAATGCACTGGGAAGTAACTGATTAATGCCACTCTTCTGGAGACTGTTTGAACTTCAGGGAGATTGTTAGAATTGAAGCTTTAGATCCTAACATTTCCCTGTCTGATACTTATGAGAAACAGAGTAATTCAGAGATGTGTCATCACAGACCAAGCTTTCAAAAAGCATATTATTCTGCAAAATGACCTGCCTCATACCCCATCCTTCTCCTCTATGATATTTACCAAAAATAAATGGAAATCCTCTCTGATACTAAAATTTATGCGACCAAATCACAACCTTCTTTGATTATCTTTCAAGAAAATTCAGCCACAAAAGACCAACCCCAGCAGATAAGCACTCTGCCCTTTCTGGATTAATGACAAAAATGAATGCTAGAGCTCCAGCAGCTTCAGCAATGTGTACTAAAGGAATGCTGCCCATACTCAGCTTTTATGCAGTCCGTACTGGGCTATGTAGAGAATCTCTACCTTCACATATTAAACCTATGGTTGGTTTCAGCTGTCTCCTGTGTTTTTGCTCTCATTTTGGGGAGTGTAACAATCATGATGTAGGAAAGTGTACAGGCTGTCAAGGAAAAAAAAGAGCTCTTCATCATCTGACTGTGCCACTGCATGGTCAAAAATTTTAAATCCAGCTAACTAAGAAGAGGGCAAAATTCCCCAGTGGTAAGGACACTCACCTAGGCTGTGATGACAGCTTTACTATGAAACTTCAAGACTGATTAAGTGTTTTTAATCACATGAGGTACACATATTGCCTCTGGAGCAGAGAGGGATATACCTTATGGCTATGAAGTCACTTTCTGTCTCCTTTACTCACTACCTGACCTGGTGAGGGTAGCAGTCTTTGCTTCAGAGCAGCAAAGCTTGTACAAAAAAGGCAGAAAGTACAGTGTACTTCTCCTTGCCCACCCTCTTCTCACACCCAGCCAGGTGCTTAGGAATGCTTTGTTTTAACTGCATGTCCCATCTAGAAAAATGTCAAGGAGAGGAGTCTTGAAAGTATTATCTCTCTTCTTTGATCCCAGGCTTAGAAATACTGTGCTTGTGCAGAAAGGACCTCATTCTCACACTGCCAGTAGTGCTCTGAAAGTTGGATCAAAGTACTTAGATGACATAGGGAGGATGTATTCCCTGCCTGCAGAAGAATTTAGAAACCACTGTAGGTACAAAGAGAGTTTTGGTCTGAGATTTATTTAAGTTAGATGATGAAGATACCTGAGTTTGTCTCCATTTCTACCCAGGACAGAGAAAATCAAGATGGGTAAATCCTAGCTTGTGTGGCTGTGTGAAGATTTTATTAACCATGTCTAATAATGTGCCTTTTTTTTTTTTTTTTTTAAAAAAAAATTTTTTTTTTTTTTTTTTTTTATCTATGGGTTTTTTCTTTTTTTTTTTTTTTTTTTTTTTTTCTTAGGAAAAAAAAAAAAAGGCGTGGGATACAGTTTAAAAAGCTTAATCATTTAAACATTAAACAGTTTAAATATTTAATAAAATCCCACAACAATTGTTTTTAGGGAGTAGAATCCTACTTCTTTCTCCTGCAATCTTTGAAATTTTTTTAAGTAGGAAAGTACTTATGAAATTTAAAATGGATCATCATAGTCAGAATTTTGCAACCAAATGCCTATTTTTCACTGAAAGCCCATTTTTAAAGGATAAATGTCTTTGTTTACTTGTTTGTTTCCTTGGGGTTTATTTGCGTGGATCTTCCATTCTTTTTGTCTCTACCATGATCTGCAAATAAGAGAAGAAATATCTCATTGGAAGTACTTAAAAGAAGTGTCATCATTATAGAGGTAGGACATTTTGTTTTTAAGATCTTATTAGTCATTTTTATGCTGCTTTAATTATTTTACTATGGTGAAATTTTTCAATTATAATAGAGTTTTGCGAACAGTAACTTAAGATATTTTCCAATTTACATTTTCTTTTAACATCAGTTATGATTGTTTTGAAAGGACTTGAATTGAAGAATACTGCTGAATTTCTAGAAAAAAATGTCATGAAATTTAAAATACAGCTTTCAACCTCTACTATGGTGGATGTTTAAGTGTTAAAAAATTTACATTGTTGTATGCATATGACACATTTTATATCTTCTTGTATCTTCAGAAATACTTTGCAGCCAAGCAAACATATAAACTGCACTGAATTATGCATGAAAAATATTTTAGGTCTCCATCTGCTAGGCATTTTTTGCAGTTTTTTCTTAAGTTAAAAATGTTTACACTGCTTTATATTGGGTATAAAACTAGTTGCAGTGCCTTAATGGATTTTATTTCCAAGTATTCTGTATTATCACATGACTTGTAAGAACACAAGGAGAAAGATCCTAGTTCAGCAGGACATTTAAACAAGGTTTGCAATTTCCACTGCATCCAGGAATTTTGCTGATTGTGACCATTGAAGAGAAGATTAAGCAATGTATAATATTTTGCTTATACTATCAATATATTTAATTTACTCTAAACCAAAAACCTTTTGCATGTTTATATTGCCAGGTGTTTCCAACCTTTCCAATTCCATAATTTTAGGCAATGTCCATCAGATATTTGTAAKCTTGCCTCCAGCCTTGCTTTTTTTTGAAAATGCAATACAAGTTAATATTTTTTTCTGAGCTCTACAGCCAATTACTTCTGTTACTAGGATACTGTTTACCATAAAGATCGTGATGTAGAATGTACTGGATAAAAAGGAATAAAAAACTAACAGAACAATGAAAAGCTTTCTGAGRGAATAAATCCAAAGGAATTGATGATCAGCTACTATCCAGCTGTAATATGTTCCTTTTTACATGGGTCACAAGAAGCAACACTAAATCTGTTTGATTCCATTGTTAAAACAGAGGACAAAAATATTTAAATGAGAGGTGAAAGAAGCATTTTATACATGGAGATAGAAATGAGCTAAGCCCAGCATTAGCAACTGTTACATTGGCTTATGACTCCACAGATAAAATGCTGTTGAAAGGATATCAAATAAACTATCATCCAGGGGAAATGGATTCAAGTATAAAATATATTAATTTTTCAAGTAACCACAGCAAGATATGAAAAAAATRTGCACCAGCTCTGCCTATACTTGGATGTATRTTGTATATGGATGTATACTTGGAAGTGTGTTTGRGAAGTTGTGACAGTCTTGTGAARTTTCCACTGAYTGGAAAAGGGGGAACATAACCCCCRTTTTTAAAAAGGGTAAGAAGGAAGACATGGGGAGCTACAGGTCACCCAGTCTCACCTTTGTGCCTAGCAAGTTTATGSAGCAGATCCTCCTGGAAACTCTGCTAAAGCATATGGAAAATAAGGAGGTGATTGGTGACAGCTGATATCTTCACTAAGGGCAAATGCTGTCTGACAAGTTTGGTGGTTGTCTGGGACAGGGTTACATCATTGGTGATTGAGGGAATAGTGACTGATCTCATCTGCCTGGACTTGTGCAAAATATTTGATGCTGTCCCACACAACATCCTGGTCTCCATACTGGAGAGATGTGGATTTGATAGATGGATCACTTGACAGACAAGGGATTGGCTGGATGGTTGCACTCAAATCGTTGTGGTCAGTGACTCAATGTCCAGGTGGAGACCAGGGACAAGGGTTGTTCCTCAGGGCCTGGTGTTCAGACCAGCTCTGTTTAACGCCTTTGTTGGCATCATGGGCTTGAGTCCAGCCCTGGGATTGGGTGCAGTCTCAGCAAGTCTGCCAAAAAAGACAAAGCTCTCAGGTGGGGTCAACATACTGCAGAGAAGAGGTACCATCCAGAGGGACCTGGACAGGCTTGAGAGGAGAAAATCTTATGAAGTTCAACAAGGCCAAGTGCAAGGTCCTGCCTGTGGGTTGGGGCAATCTCAAGCACAAATACAGGTGGAAAATGGATTGAAAGTGGCTCTGAGGAGAGAGACTTGGTGGTGTTGGTTGACAAGAGGTTCAACATGACTGATCAATGTGTGCTTGCAGCCCAGAGAGCCAACCATGTCCTGGGCTGCAGTGTGGGCAGGAGGGAAGGAATCCAAAGCAGTGTGGGCAGGAGGGAAGGAATCCAAAGCAGTGTGGGCAGGAGGGAAGGAATCTTCCCCACTGCTCTTCTCTGGTGACACCCCACCTGTAGTACTGAGTCCAGCTCTGGGGCCCCCAGCATAAGTAAGATATGGACATGTTGGGGTGGGTCCAGAGAAGGGTCATGAAGACAATAAGAGAGTTGGAGCAGCTCTCCTGTGAAGACCGAGGGAGATTTGATGCTGTTGATCCTGGAGAATGCTCTATGCACACCTTTGAGCGACCTTCCAGTCCCTAGAGGGGATTAAAAGAAAGYTGGAGAGGGACATTTTACCAGGGCACGTAGTGATGGGAAAGGGGTAATGGCTTTAAACAAAAAGAGAGCAGGTTTAGATGAGATATTAAAATTCTTCACTGTGAAGATGCTGAGACACTGAAACAGGTTGCTCAGAGAAGTTGTTGATACCTCAGCCCTGGAAGTGTTCAAGGCCAGGTTGGATGGGGCTTTGAGCAACCTGGTCAAGTGGAAGGTCTCCCTGCCTATGGCAAGAAGCTTGAAACTAGATGTCAGTAAGGTCCCCTCCAAGCCAAAACCTTCTGTGATCCTATAAAAAGATCTGTTTGACTTGGACAGCTATGAAGCCCTGTAATTGGTGGTGTAATTCCCTCTAAATGCCTACTTTTTTGTACATAAATTTAATGCAAAAATTACTTTGAGGTTTGCCAGAGGTATATATTTATGTTAATTGTAAACAATAAAATTAAACACATAGGTTTCCCCCTGCAATTGTGCTGAAAGAGAAATTCTCAAAGCTAATTATAGTGGAAGAGACAATCCAGAAGCAGTGGTTTTGAAGTTGTTGTTGATCTGGGACAGCATTGCCAGCAGCTTTTATGGYTAGTCTATTCTTATTCCCTGAATAAATTGAAATAAATACTTAAATGTGATTTCACCAGACTATTTTGGTCAATGTTACAATAATATAATGTTACCAAATACTTTGACAAAGTAAATGTTGGGCCAGATAAGACATATTAATTTAAGAAACATGAGTGCCTCTAGCAATGAAGAAATTATTCTTTACTTAACCTACTTTTAAATATGTTTGGACAAGCATCCAAGTTTTATTTGTGCCCTTTTTTTTTCTTTTTCTTTTTTTTTTTTTTTTTTGGGGGGGGTTTTTTTTTTTTTTTGTTTTTTTTTTTTTTTTAATGAAAGACATTAATAGAAACTAATTCAGGTTTGTTGGAATAGATGCTATGATCCTAGACTGAGAATATCATATAAGTTATACATGTTTCTAATTCTGTTCAAATCACATTTTTGCTTAGGGACATGTAAGTTTGTTTTTGGTATGAATCCCTAAGACAATAATTGTGCATTCTCATTTCTCTTCCTCATTGTAACTCTGATCTTTACCTACTTCTATTACAAGGTAACATCATGTTCCTGAGTACTGTCAAATAACATGTCAAATATAATGCCAAATTGCTGCTGCTACTACATAAAACTCTAAAGCCTATTAAAATATAGCTTTCAAAGGAATAACATCACTTAGAATCATAAATTAATCCTTGTTCACTTTTGTGCTTACAAGGTTAAACTGCAAAGCAGCAGCTGGATAAGCTTATTAAAAAAGTCTCATTCTATCTACATTAGCTGCACCAAAATATTAAGTACAGCCATATTTAAAACTGAAGTTATTTGACATTAGAAAAATATCAGACTCAGACTCACACACTTCTCTTACCTTTCTGCATCAATACTATAAGCATACATTTCCTTGCACTTTTTAATGAATTATTGGCACTGGCTTCTGCARACAATGCAACAAGATACTATCTATCCAAGAAACAATATAACCAAAGGGTARTGATTTCCTCTGGACAGATAACTGTCTAAATGGGCTGGGGTCCTGATGGCTTGTTTCTGTTTCTAGCAGTTCATAATTTGTAGAAGAACACAATAGAGAAGTTAGCAATAAATCCTCCAAAAAAACAAGGAAGGAAAGAGATATTTCTAAAGATTTTAGTGTGTCAATCTTTCTGGAACAAAAAATAGTGAAAAAAAGAAAAGTTCAGAGTTGAAGCAGAAGACTCTCCAATCTTATGCATTATTAATTGCCTTAAGAAAAGTGGCATGTACTTGTCAACATTAATTAGAAAATTCAAAGGATATGAATCTGTTTAAGGAGTATCGTATTAGGAAGCCTACTCAATGTAGCTGATCATTTAGAAGAGATAATATGCAATTTTTAGTGGACCATCTACAACTTTCACTAATCACCTTAGATGAAAATCAAGCCTAGTGATGATTGAGGAGCATGGTTTCTTTATCTGTGTTTCAATATTAATTTGCATTTAGTTTTGCATAATTGAAATTAATTAGAATAAATGTGCATCAAATATTTAAGGAGTCAGTAACCTGATTTCAGCAGAAAGTTAAATTTCAGTTTCACAGGAATATTTTCTGTAGTTTTGTTCTATTTCTGTCTATCAAATTTACGTATTCTTTATTCCATTTCAATTTTCCTCATTTTCATCATCAAAGAGAAGCAGCATTTTCTAAAGAAGAGATGAACACTGTTGCTAACTTTAAGAAGTGATTAACACAAGATATTCAGGGTGAAAATTCAATGAAGTGGGGGAATGAGGTTTAGGAAAAAGGTTTAATCACTACTTCAGAAGATACACCAATGCAAATAAGTGAATCTGCAGTTAAGTTTCCTTAACTGGTGGATGCCTCCAATAAAACACCCTTAAACAATTTAATTTCTTGTTAGGCTCCTCTACTCACCTCACCTTGCCCTTTTATTAAACAATTATTTAATCAGGGGAGGTCCTGCTAAACTTACAGCTGTGTATTGATACTTATGAGCTTTAAGTCTTTCACTACCCTGGCATTGCCAGCAGGTACCACCAAGGTGGAAGCAGGAAAGGACACATGTGCAGAGGAAGGGATGATATGGGCATGGCTGGAGATGTAGCCCACAAGCTGCATGAGGAGAAGRCCTACCAGCTGAAATGTTGGTGGTGAGACAAAGGAAGAGTTGGAGGTATGATCAAAATACCAGAAAAAAATGACAAATTGCACCAGAGAAACAAAGCAGTAGTATCAACAAAGGTACTCCTTTCATCAAAGTAGAGAAGAGAGTAAAATCTCAGCCCTAAAAAGTAAATACAAAATTTTGATTGGTCCTCTGAAGGTCAGTTTTTGTAAATAGACTTGGACTACATGGTTTCCCTGCCTACCTAAGCTTCTTATCCCTCAAGGGTAAATGATGAGAATATAAATGGTTCATGATTAATGCATTCAGTGGTAGTCATTAAATACTAAACATTTTATAGGAAAGATTCTAGAGCCTTCCATGCAAAAAGAATTATCTAATATATTTAAAATAATATATTGTTAGGAGGACTTTGAAAGCAGGTATTGAAGCCACTGTGTGTTGCTACATGTTTAACTAYATCGTCTGTCTTCAGTTTTTTCTCAGTGTCCTTGTATGAATAAGATTAAATAACATTGACAGTCAAAAAGTCTTGATTTAACTTGCATAGATATATCTGGAGATCCATGCCAGACCTGAGTTYATTTAAGATGTTGCTTGACAACCTGGTCCTTTGAACTCAATCTGTACTTGATCTTGCACCTCTATGTTGCCATGGCTCCCAGATTAAATAACTAACTATTTTGCCCTAAAGGCACACCAACAGCTTACATATTTGCAAAGAGGTCTTCTTAGTTCTGCTTTCAGGTCTGGAATACTGATCCACAAAATCTCATCATGCACAAGCATGCACATCATTAAGTCTCCTTTATAAACCTTCAGAATACCCTTTGGAAAAAAAATAGAAAAGTATGTAACTGGAATTTCTAAAAATCCATTAAAATAATTGTTATGGTCTCCAAACTATTAACCTTTATGATAACATTTTCCACAGTAGCTGTTAAAATGCTTCCTGAAATATGCCAGAACAGGTGACATTGGCACTATCTTCTTCATTTTGCCACATCTTAAATGGGTAAAACTGATTCTAATAAGTCTTCACCAATAATTATGATCCACTAAGAAAATACTGCCCGTATCTTTCTGTAAGATATAAGAATTGGTAAAGGACGTACCATTGTCACACCACAGGAAGTGCACTTTGGAATCATAAACAAAATACAACATCAAATAACAATACATGTCATGTGTTAGGAATCTAGGTGCATAAATGTATTCCTAATGCAAGCAGTTTTTCTTCACAGAAAAGCATGGTAATTTAAAGAGTAGCAGCAAAACATTTCTCTATGAATGGCTGGAGCTGCAGGCRGTGATGGAAAGCTTTGTGATGTAGTACTTGAAAAGTCATGATTGTTAGCTACAGAATATACATTTTAAATTATTTTTCAAATGTTTGCCACAATAGTTGAGATTCGAACTGTGTGATATGCAGTCATGGTGGCAAACAGTCCCTAGCAATCACAATATTTTCAAAGAACTACCTGTAAGGAAGCAAAATATTCATCTGAAATGGGGCATTTTGGTTTTTTTATTATKAAACTTTGAGTTGCATAATTAGAGAGGAAAACCAGATTATATAAATTTAATTGGATTTTATTTCAAATATTAACTATTTTGAAAAAAATATTTTTCTTGATCAATTCCTTTTTCTTTCTTCATTTGTGTTCTTCCTCTTTTTATTTAAAATTTTTTTAAGATTATGAAAATTTGGACTTTTTCACTTTTTTTTTGAGAAAAACATGAATGTGTTTTAATTAAAATCTTAAATTTTGACAAACTCACTRTCTTTCATAAGTGGAAGATATAAGAACAATTTTACTGCTAAGTCAGTGTTGTCATTYATCTGTTTGCTGTGGGTTAATGGTCTTGTGTATGCCCTGAAAACATTATTGCAGGGTAAAAGGAAGAATGTGTGTCTGATGCCTACAATCAGGGATATGAGTMGATATATCAACTCATAACTAGAAGGGGATAATTTTTCAATTACCAAGTACTCCCAGCTATCTGTGACTTAAATCTGAGAGTTAGGTACCTTATGTTTTGCCATAAAATATAGCATTCTGCTGTAGTTCAACATTGCTTAAGAAGACATTTTTTAGCCAGTATAGATCTTTCTTTTCTGAGGAACACAAAGTTTTGTCTAAACTTAAGGGTGACCTTCTTTTGTGATATTTATTAATGCTCTGCGAGTATTCCCTGCCCTCTGCCGCTGTGAAGTCTGGTTTTTTTATAAAGGTTTTGGAGCATGCATTATTTCAGTGTTCAAGACAAGTTATTGTTCCAGTGAATGTTTCAGCAGGGTGCTCTGTTGCTGCCAGAGCACAGATAGCTCCCATTCAGCTCAGTGTTAGATAACACAGATTCTTGAACCAGATTACAGAAACAGAGAAAAACCATATGGCTGAGAAATAAGTCTCTATCATATATAGTACTTTTACCACATTCATATCTTTGAATTTATAGGGTGTGCAAAGGCCTCTCACATAAAAGGTCCAAGATAGGGAGCAAAGATATTCTTCATTCTGGAGGAATCCACCAGATACAGTATTGATTCCTAATGATGAGAAAGAAGAGACTCTGGTAGAAGTGTTTCCCTGTGTTTCTGGTGGCTTTATCCGTGCCTTGAAAAGCAAGATAGAACTGAAATAGTACTGAATAACACTGAAACAATGAAGATGAATTTCCAAATTAAACTCCAACTGTTCTACGTTACTATGATACATGTGATCTTTTAAAGAACATCTGAAATTCCATTGTTGATCAGACTGTGTGAGTTCCTTGCATCCACATTTCTTTGGCTGTTGATACTGTTTAAAACAGTTTATTAAGTGTAATCTACTGCCCACATCAATACTAATATACTTAGCATTAATCTTCTGTGTTGTGTTGCAAGAGCTCTKATTCTCCTGCCTCCTCACTAGAAGCTTGTTTGACATCAATCAAGTCATCATGACAGGCCACTTTTTTTTTCTTTTTTTCTTTAATTCAAACAGGATGCACAGGATCCCCTTATAAATGCAGCAGCAGGAACTCTGGAACTGTCAACCCCAGTAACAGTGTTTCCCCAAAAGGAGAGGTCCTTTTTCAACACAGCCAGAAAGCCTTAACAAAACAGATAAATAAGATAAAGATGTAGGTTAGGGCTTGGTGGTTTGTTTTTGTTGGCTTTTTCTGGTTGGTTTGTTTGTCTTGGTTTGTTTTTTTTAAATAGAATAACCTGCCAGCCCTGTTCTACCTGGGACAACCAGAATTGCCAGCTCTGTCTCTTTGGTAATCAGTAACTGGAGGCAAGGCTGCTTTTTCAGCCCAGAAGTCAATCTTCAGTCTTGTGATTTCTAGTCCTTCCCCTGTGTAGTTCTTTTCTTTACTCCCCAGGAGCAGGACACTTTTGTACACATTCCCCAGCAGAGCAGTATTTAGGGGCAAGGGCTGGGGGCTTTGCTCTCTCTCTGCCGCCGTCGTACTGAAGCAGGCAGCTCCAGGAATYTCTTGGCTCTTCCCCTTCCCAAAGTTTCAGTGTTCTCTGTTTCACCCATTCCTCACATGTTTCAAGAGATACTCCATGTGACAGACCAGAGGGATGGAAGGGAGGAAGGGGACGGAGAAGRTAGCTTTAAGGTGATGGGATTTTTGTGGTTTGCCCCGCCAACTCTTTGTAAAGGGTTCAGCTGATACCTCTGACCCTCTCCCATGTCCATGCCTGTCTGCCACCTCCTCAGTGGAGGAGGAATACTTTGCCAGAGACCTTTCATTGACTATGTATCGCCTACAGACTGGAGAGAGACCAAAATATTTCTCACTGGCAGAGTTTTAAAGTAGATGAGGTTGGCGTTTTCCCATCTCAAGGAGCTAGCAGGTCAGCAGGAGATAGCCAAATGGCGTTATTTCTTGTAGTCACGCCCCGACAGTTGGCAACTTTTAAGTGCCATGTTATATTAAAATGACCTAGCATATATTCYAGGGGATGTTTGCATTGCTTTATTAAACTTTGATAGTATGTTTGAAGGAATATCAATCAAGTTAATCAAAGTATGAAAGAAACCTGAAAAATGAGGATGTGAGGAATAGGAATTGGCTTAAATATAACCAGGGGAGAATAAAGAAAAACTACTTGCTAAGGAAGACATCCCAAAATGCTTTCWGAAAAGTAAGAGTTTAAAATGCCAGTTTCAGTTTCATCCCAAAAGAAGAAAATTTATTCAGACCGTAAGGGAGGCAACCCAGGCACTGGTGGGTCATACAGCAGTTCAGGCTTGTGTTTAACTCCCCTTTCCTCAAAAATACAGGATGGAATGGAATCGGTGTTAATTACTTATGGTTTCTTATTTTAGTGGGGTGCACTCAGCCTACTAAACTGGAATGACTGTGTWGTGACAGTCATAATTGCACTGGTGCTAACCCTAATATGGGGGGAAACTGGATTTTCTAATAAAAGATGCCAGACAGAGAAGGATAATTTCCCAGGTGTCTGAGAGGGGGCCATTACCCATGGAATGCAAATTTTATTTTAAGTTTCCCTCCTGAAGACATTCTATCCTGTGTGCAGAATGTGGGTTTTCTTTTGTATTGGGGAGATTGTTTCTTTTTCATTGCTGATGGGGGTTTTTTCAGKCAAGGGAGCACTCATCTGCAATGAATATGATTTTTGGCTTGTGCTTGAATTGCAAATTACAAGACTCAGATTATGAGATTTCTGATAGTTTTTCCATGCCATCCAAACCTCTGTCTCCTTGCTTACTTCACACAGCAAATTAATACTGAATCCTATAATAGGCATTCAAAACTCAAATAACCTTGATGTGAAAAATTCCTCTAATTATGTCAGATATATCCAGGATTCCCAAACTAGGTGATAAGATGCAATATGCTAACTTGCAATAAAAACTCAAGGAAAGCTTCTGATGAATGGMTATCCACTGCAAATGTGTGTAAATGACTTTAAGAGCACTGATTAAATATGTTTTATCAAATATTCAATAGTTAATAATATTGGTCTTCATGGAATTGCTCATCTAACCATGGTAACACAATAGCCCAWACATATAATCTTTACGAGACACCAGAAGAGTCCCAGAATCTTGTGGCCTTTTGGAGACAGATGCAGTAAAAAATCATTAGTTTGCTGTTTTACATTTTTAGCTCTCATCTCTCAATAATCTTCCTTGGGTTTTGTGCTAATATACATTTTCTGGTACAGCATCCCTGGCATTTTGTTTACAGCATTCRTAGAAAGTTATAATGGAGTTACCTTATTTGAAGGAGAAGCAAAACATGAATGTAAAACTGTATATACTGGAGCACCTCAATTTTGAGTTATTYTTTTGGTAATATTTGTATACATTTTGAAATGGTGATAAGAACAGAAAACTTTATTAAAAATCAGTTTTCATTTTGGTAATTTTACAGAGCACAATGTCAGTCATACAGCTCAAGAACAGTGGTACCAAGGAAACTGTATAGTGGTGGAAGTCTCCTGTTTGACAGGTTTTTCTGTTGAAGAGAGAGGACCAAATACCTTGGAGAGTTTTAGCCACTTAGAAGTCAGTTAATTTCAATTTAATCATAATTTCATAAATTTCAGTCTGTGGAACTTTAACATCTAAATGGCTTTGGGGATGTGAGTGAAAAAGACTCAACATATTTAATAACTATGTTCAGCCACACAGATTCACACCTATAAAAYGTCTCTGGGCTAAACTTACTCAGCTGCAAAGGAGTCATAATTTTTCTTTATGGCATTACTTTAGAAGTTACTTTTCTTAATTAAATAGACAACTTCATTAAGTCATAATTTTTTTTTTCATACATGATTTAATGATGCTATCACAGAACAGCTGAGGTGAGAAGGGACCTCCAGAGTTCATCTGGTCCAACCCCCTGATCAAGCCAAGCCATGCAGAGTCAGTTGAAGAACCAGGTACTGTGGTATTTGAATATCTCCAAAGATGGAGAGTCCACAATATCCCCAGGCAATCTGTGCCAATGCTCAGTCACACTCACAGGAAAAAAAAAAAGTGTTTCCTGATGCTGAGAGGGAACCTCCTGTGTTTCACTTTGTGCCTACTGGCATGATTTCTGTCACTGGGTATCATTGGAGGAAGCGTGTATGCCTTACACATATATTCTTAGACCCAGAAATGTACATTTAAAAGACAAGTATATACCCATAATTATTAATCCCGGATTTATGCTGCCTATCTTTTTTGTTGTGTCATGGAATTGATACAATTGTCATAAATGGATATTTTGAAATTTTTGTTATGGGAAGTATAAATCAAAAATAGTTCTGATTTTTATCCTTTTATGTTTCATAATTCCTATTTTCTCTAAGTAATTACTGCAGTAAAATAATAATTCTGGTTCTGCAGAGTTTCCTCGAATTTGAGCTGTTTTCCCACAAATGAAAAAATATWTATACTTCTATTCCAGAGCTGAGAGTGCCAAAATAAGTTCCAGCTGAAGTAAGGTATCACCTGTACTCTAGGACTTCTGTTTGGTTCCTGGATAAGAAAGTGTAATTAAAGCTGGATGTTTAATGCAGCTTTTTAATTCCTGCTGACAGTGGAATGAGGGAGAGTCAGATGCTTCTAAAGGACTGCACATAAAGTTTCCCTTCCTTGAATACCAAAACTGTTAAACTTTTGCTATAACTATTCAATCTCTTGATAGTTTTTGCTTGTTCATGTAGCTATACAAGTTTGATTCTTTGTAGGAGATAACTATAGGTATTTTTTCTTCCTTTTACCATGTCCTAATCTCTATAGACATTTGTACCTCTCTTTATGATGATGGTTCCTGCATGCGCTTTTGTCCATGCTGGGTTTGATGGAACAAATTGTAGGTTGAAACACATACAGCAGAATTTCCATACAGTGACAATTTGCATGTTTTTCATAAGTGTCATTCATCCTCTGGATCAATTTGTGCATTGCACCTTGYGTCTTTAGGACGTTAGATTTAAAATTGCCCTTCAGATTTCTCTTCTGCTTTTCATCGGTCACGTGTTGGAAGAAAGGACTGCAGCACATAGCAAACAGCAGCAGCTGCAATAGCAACAGCAGCAGCAACAATGCAATTTTCCTGTCCGTGCCTATRATGATATATAAGATTGCTATTTGCAAAGCGCCAGCTACTGGCACTTCTTTTCTTCTTGCCTGAAAGTGAAAGAAAAAGGGATTGAACAGATTATTTCTGTGACACACCACTTACTTCATAGATATTTCAGCAAATGTAAGGGCACATTCCATAGCTGAATATATTTTACTCTTGGATACATTCAATTTGTATTCATTTTGGAATTTACTCTGTTAATTAGAAAAGGTTATAAGATTAATAAGTAGTCATTGCTAATATCTGCAATGGAATATAAATTTCAGTTGATTTTTTTTTTCCCAAAGAGCCATTAGAGATTAGCTCATACAAATCATAGTGAGCAATATATCCTATCTTTCAAAGCTGGTCTTTATGTTGATTTGTAATCTCTGAACCATTTCGAAAATCTCTGCTAGAAAAACCAACACAAATCCAGCAAACCATACCCTACCAACAATAAAGATACATTGAAATTTCATACACTCTTCTTGTAGAGTTAATTTTCAAGGAATTCTTTGTAGATGTAGAATGACAGATAGCTTAGAAACACACAGAGAATACTATAGCCTGTGAAATTACTCTTATTTGTTAAGAAAATGTAATATTAACTACAGTCTGGGGTTTTTTTCCAGTTTCAGGGTATTAGAATGACTCCTGGCATGTGTTCCAACCCCAGCCTACATCATGTTTGAGATTCATGATGATGGCAATGACCCAAAAGGCCAAGGTGCTCTCTGTAGTTCAGCAAGATCAACGTGCCCAAATCTCAGCTGAGAAAAAAGAAGGTCAGCCATTGTCCTCTTCTTTGTGGCCACCCAGAGTGGGGTTCACTACAGAATGGTGTCAGGATGGCCTCTAGATAGGTGATTTCCTGATCGGATCACTCRGATATAAAAAAAGGCTCTTAAGATTCAGAATTTTTGAAGCTGGGAGGTGAATCATCCACTACAGATGATCTCATCTTCACTGCAGGTGAAGAGAGAATTAAATTTAATCATCCAACCTCTTACTTTTGCTATGGATGGAAGAGACAGGTCAGATTTTAGCTAGACCTGGAATCTTCTCACATGTCAGTTGTAGTTCAGTCACTTTAATGTACCATGACATTTTCTTTGGCTGACACTGTGGGGAAAAAATTGCAGCTTTTCTAGATGTTTATGAACACAGACCCTGAAAAGAGCTCAGAAGCTCATCAGGTCTCTGCYACCTGTAAATTATCTAGATATTTCCTGTGACAATTTTTTAAAGAGAAAAAAATTATCAAAACCTATCCTTTCCAATCAAGCATTTTTATTTCAATATATGGACATTTTTTAAATTAATAAAAACCCAAAAACTAAACAAAAAGCAAACAAAACAAAACAAAAAAAAAAAGAAAGGAAGTATCCCTATGTAGACACCTGACTCTAAATGCCTACAAACAGGTCAGCTCTTTCAGAAAATAAAATACATATTGGTATATCCTTTTGTACTCTCCCACATAGTTTTGGAAAAATTGCTACTGTTGAGAGGGAGTCTAAAGGGCATGTCAAGGACTGTGAGTTTTGTAAAATTGAAAAATAAATTTTAGATTACTTTTTAATTTTTTTTTAGTGGTTGCAATACATAACTTGCAAAAATTATGCAAACTAGGATTTTTGCTGCAAAAAATGCATTATGTTATTTGAAAAGAAAGTCTGTGGGACTCTTAATAAATTATATTCAAACAAAAAATTCACTCTTGATSCTTTAAATGCTTTGATATCATAGAGTTAACTTGCTTAAGGAAATTAACATTAAAAATAACAAGACAAACAAATATATATGTAATAAATGGAATTTGATAAATAATTTAGCTCCTGTAATTGATATACCTCATATTTCATTAGTAAATATAAGGAATATTGAAGGCAAGGGAAAAATTCTGCCCGAGGCAACTGAAACATTCAGTGGCACAATAATTAAATTAATATTAGAAAACAATTTTAGTTGCCTGTTGAGTTACTCTTTATTCTGTTTACTGACTTTTTCTTCCCTGATAATAAAACCTGTCTTTTTTCTCTTTACTTTTTGGTGCAARTTATTGTGGTGAAATATAAGCTCAGAAAGGTATGAACACGTTTTCAGGAATTCAGTCAATGATCCACATATACATCCTTTTAAACAAAATACTGTCCATCTTTTGAAGGCATRAAAATCTATGTGCATTATGATCCCTTAAGTGTGCCCACAATTTCATGTGTAAAAATAGTCTTTATTAAAACATATCACAGTTTTTTATTATACTGTAACTTCTTACTGCTTTATATAAATACAGATTGTAGAAATTTTATATTAGAAATTAAATATTAATACACCATGGGCTTTCAAAACACAAGCTTCAAAATGCAGTTCATATTTTACTTTTAGTGCTCAGCTGAAAATCCTTGTGACTTTTCAAAATAAACCTGAACAGCCACTGGACAGTTTCATTTATGAGTAGAGGCTCTCCACATTATTCTGTGATGACATAACAATTAATAGACAGATTTTGCAATATAGTTTAAAAGCATCCAAACCTACTGGGACCTGGTTTATCCATCTGCAGTGCTGTGTCACTGAGTATATTGAATGATCAAGGACAATGGGCTTTTTAACTGGGGACTAAACTTCCACAGATTTCAGTGGACACTTACAAAAATAATCCGCTAAAAGAGCTTTTGTGAAATGTTTAAAGGTTTATATGTACATTTGATTGTAATATGGTTACATGGTCATTCAAAAAAAAACTTTCCATTTAGTACTGAACCTGTATTAAATAACTAGAGCATCAGCTTTTTTGTAGTGGGCACAAGATAAACYAAGACTATGAATTATTTCTTCTGTATCTAAATTGTATTGGTTTTACTCTAAAATTCCATTTTAAAAAGAAGACATTGAGATCTCATGCAGGTTTTAGGAGGACACTAGAGAATATATGTCTGCTTAATCATCAGGTTTAATCAGAGTGTCTGGTCGGGTGGAGCGCTGTTTTCACTGCAGTGATTGATGCACTTTGTCTTTCATAAATAGCTATGCAGAACAGCATTTTCRGATGTCCATTTCTCCAGATGTTAAAGGTATGCATCACCACAACATGCAGTTAAAAGGATTAARTTACCATCCCATATTATTAAAAAAAACCAAAACAAAAAACAGCAAGCCAACAATAGCTTCCTAAATGGCCATACTTGAAAATTAGCATGTTTTACAAAAGCTCTGATATTAGAGTTCTGAAAACAGAGGTTTAAGTTAATGGAGAACTGCCTGTATCTACACAGGAATGTGCTGATCATTTTCAGTACTTAAGAAGCACAGACAAAGGAATTAAATCCTCACATTATAATCCTTCTTTTTGGAGATTATGCATACAAGTTGTGTCATCCAAAGAAGCTGCTTTCTCTCGGGTTTGAAAAATATTTTTTTAATACATCTCTGGGGAAGAACAACCAATCTGAGACMTTACAAAGCGTAAATGAACTCACTTCCCTTCTTCCATTGACAGGTAAAAGGGAACAATACAGCAGAAACTAAGATTATGAGACTTGTTCCTCTATCATCTGTCTGTCTGACAGCACTAGGAGAGATCATTAACAACCCAGACCCCTAATAAGTGCTCAAATGGAGAGACTCTAAAAAACAGAGTGAGAAATGAGACACAGAGCARTATTCCAGCTTTAGGAAGGGTGTTAAAGAATCCCAGATGCTACATGAGAAACAGTTAAGGAAGGAACAGAGTTACTGGGTTCACTCAGAAAMGAACAATATTGATTGAGAGACTTAAGGGCAGAATTAAGTGTTAGGCTAGGAGTGAACAGATATGTGTTCATCAAAGGTTTCTGTCTCTCTTGGTCACATGCACATACACACTTTTTCAATTTAGGTAAAAATTATTTCTGTTTCATCTTGCTGTTTGTTTTGCTGTTTCCCCAGCAGATATTTAAGATTATGAAACATGGGAATTTGGTCTTTTTTTATTCTTATTTTTCATAGTCTCAYTTTTTACTCTCATATTTTCATGTGATTACAGAAGGGTTCAGATTGAGGAAAATTCACCTCTGGCAAAGACAAAAAAAACCAAAAAAAAAGTATTACCTCTCCTTTTATACAGAAAACCACTCCATATGCATTTACTGTATAAAATGTTTCTGCCAGAGGCACTTAGAATTATATTAATTCTTCTCTTTAATTTCATAAAATCTCCCCATGCCTACTCTTTACAGGCTTGTAAGTAGAAGCTGACAGTGAAGGTGTGACCTGGTCCACCATGAAGCAGTATGGTCTAGTGAGTGTACTTCTTCTAGAGAATCTATAAATGTCAAGACTGTTAACTATTTCACTGTTCATCAAAGCATGTCAGGAAAGTGAGAGTGTTCTCTGAAGAGGTGCTCCATCAGCTGTGACTGACAGCTCCTTTTTATACCACGAATTTATAGCTTTGGGGAGTGTATTTATTTACCTTTTTTTTCTTTCCCCACCATTCCAGAGCCCAGCAGGACTCTGCAAGGCATCTGGCAGGACATACCTCTGTTGTTATKAGACCAGGTTTCAGACATCCTCAACCAAGTTGTTTCTCACTTGAGTTTGGTCACAGGCATGYGGTGCCCCTGGGAGGACACAGATCTGGAGTTGTTTGCTGTTCAGCTGAGGCAGCCCTCCGATGGCTGGGGAGCTTGAACCCACCCTTGCAGTTTTTGACATAGCTACACTTCTTTTGGGGAAAGCCCTGCCAGGTAGGAAGCTTCATGAGACACAGTTTTTTGGTATCARTGTCAGGTATTTCAACTTAGGATAAGTCAAGTCTGAACAGCCAAAATAGGACTTATAAGTATGTTTCAGATACAGATGTTGTCCTCATCCAGGAATTTCTGATAAGGGTAGTCTTTAAAGAATAATAATGTCCTGTTGCCCTCATTTAACAATTGTGCTAAATCAAAGTGCTAATATCTGAAAAATACTTTTAAAATGTKACTCTCAAATAGTTGGAGAACAGTCTAATGGACAAGTGGTTGTAGATCATCTGAGGACTTGAAAAGCTCTACACAAGGCTCCTATGATGCTTTATGGAGGAAAAAGTTCAAATGTGCCATCAAAAGGCACATAAAGTGTCTGAATAGAGTGCTACTAATGGCTGTTGTGTGTGCACATACTCGCCATAAAAAAAGCTTAGTTCTCTCGTTAGAAAATGCATGTTGGAAGATGGCAATCTTTTGTAAAGTGGAATTGTGGGTTTGATTCTTACACTGGACTGCTGACTAAGGAGGTCCAGTTTTGTGCTCTTTGGTCACAATGCTAATGTATAGGATTGTTTACCACAGTAAGCATCCTCACATTCAGAAATCTGACTGACAAAAGAAACATCAAGCTGATCAAGCATTAAATTAATGTGTTTCCATAAGAAGAGTTAGATGTAAACTCTGGACTGGACAGCTGTGGCCAATGCAAAACATCTGCACCTGGTATGACATAAATAGGGCAGAGCTGCTGAAATGTCTCAGAGATGAGGTAGTGGCCAGTGGGGCAGGGCAAACTTCACATGGTGGAAGAAGGGAGATTKTAAGGACTGATCAATGATAATAGCAATTTACATATGTTCTCTTTCTTTTGTTAAATGTTTTGATACTCCCCCAGCCATTCCTTTGCTCATGAGCAAACAGCCCACCCTTATACCAAGAGGTCAGAGCTGTACCCACAGATGAGGGAGCAAAGTCATTCTGTCTCTGTCCACACTGCTGCAAGTGCCCTGTTGTTCCTTCCAGCACTGGATCAGGAAACTGCACCATTCCATTTTAAATGGAGCAAATGCTTGCACTTTWTTTGGAGAGTTTTTCACAGCCTTCTTTGAAGATTTCACAGTGACCAGAATTCCCATGATGTCTTTTCTCCACCCACCCCCACAATGATTCCAGCGACACACCTTTTGCATAGTACCACCCAGGAAAAACAACCCCCTTATGCAATTGAAAGTATTGTTTCATCTTCAGTTTCTTGCTTTGCCAGAGGCCATGAGAGCTTATTATGAGCAGGTGCTGGTAGCCAAAGTCCTAGACTTTGCTTTATTATTTGTGTGCATTTACAACCTTCCTATGTGACAGTCTCATTTAGTCGGTGCTACAGGCAATCTCTGTCTGTACTTAAAATATCTTTAACAGCTACATGTAGGGAACAATCACAGGGGAAGGGAAAAAAATATACAAAAGCAAAAGGCAACTTAGAAAGGAATTGAAGCCAGAGGAATTCATGGCTGGGGTTCTTTTATTTCCTTAAAGGACACGTATTTTGCAGAGCATGCAGACTCTGCTTTTACTGGTTCTATTTTTGCTGATATTTTGTCCGTTGCCATTGTTTGCTTAAAATAATTTCTCAGGAGATACCTGGTTTCAACTGGCAGCAATTTTTAGCAAAGTAGCTCTGAAACTGAAAAATCGGATTATTCTCTACAGAAGACAACTACTTTATAAAGCACATGAAATATCTGTGAATCATGGCATTATATATTGGRGAGCATGACAAGTTCCTATAAACTCACAGACACAACCAAGAAATACTGCTAAGAAAATATTTTGCTCTCTTTTCAAACCTTCCGCTGGAAAGACTGAGGGGTAGTATCTTTTATGTCTTTTTCTGGTACTCACTAGAATGTTCACATTTAAAAGTTCTTTTATGTCCTTTCTTCCCAAAGTCCTTGTTGCACTTATTGTCTCACAAAGTTTGCCTTATCCCCCTCCTGCCACCCTGTCACCACTTCAAAAATTGCTAAGCTAGGGCTGAGAAAAATCATTTGCTCTATGTAATCCCAAAGTGAAGACCTTAAACTGGCAAACAGAAACCAATTTATAAGCTCTTTACAAACTATCCCTCCCTCTGTTTCCATTATTTTCTGTAGATTTTCTGTGCTATAGGTGCTTATAAGTATTTTGACTGAGTGATTAGGTAGAAAGTGCAGTATAGTCCAGTTTGTCATTGGGTACCCATTGGACTCTCTAACCTGCCTGTTTCTGATACTGATCTAAATCCCAATTAATTTCCTCCTTTCACCACATCCATGCTGCAGCTTTGAGATCATAATAGAAACAAGTTTCAGGATGTCCTAGTTTCTTGAGGGATAAAATTTAGTATTTTCTTCATCCCAGAAGTATAGGATGGTGAGTAGATTGTAAAATTCGTGTTGTTGCCTTTTTCAAGGTGTTTTTATTTGTTCAACATATTGGCTCCCTGAGGAACTTTAAGTGTATTAGAAAGGAATATAGAAAATAATGGGGTGTTCCTCATACCCAGTATAAGAAAGTATTTCATTGTATCCAATGTACAAAGAGATGATCATCATTTTCCCAGTCTTTTTACTCTCATGTTACAAGGAAAGAATAGCAGAAATATGTGCATCTTGCCCCTTATATCCCTGAAAGAGTGCCCACACATGCCCACATACTATTTCTCATCTTTCCCTTATATRTCTTATCTGAATTATAAGAGGCTCCAGAATCAGCCCATAGCATCACAATAGCTGCTCAAACATACAAGATTAATCTGATATCTCAAAGTCAGTTCAAGTATTTAAAAAACCCCAAAAATAAAGAGGAGTAAAAAATAAATGGACAGAAATTAAAGATGCCCAAGGTTTTTAGCAAAAAAATATTTCAGGACATTAACTGTGATRAGGATGGAGAGTAGATGCATGAAAATGGGAAAAAGTAAATGAAAATTCTCCTGATTCATATAATAAATGAAATAATTATCTGCTTTTGAAGAACCTAGAATTTAAGTAAAAACGGAATTAAACTAAATAAATGGACTTCTAGCTGTTAAAATAAATGTGGAGTAAACTTTCCAAAGATTAATGTTYTTAGAGATGCAGTAGTGATGTGAGTGCCTCTAAAGTGATTGTCTGGACCCTTGGCTTTGCCCTTTGTCTCTACTCATCTTTCTGTGCAGCAGTGGCACAAGCAGTTCAAGCCATCAGAAAGTAATGTAAAGACTTCAATCAAAAAACCCCTTGGGGGACATTCAAGCCAATGACTGAAAGAAATAAGGAAAAAAACCACTTGCTTGTAAGTTTCTCTTTCATGCTGACATATATTTGCTCACATTTTTGCAAAAACACAAAATAAATTTAAAATCAGTCATAGTTGTCAGTCATGAAGTTAAGCATCCAGAGCTTTTCTTTTTTTTTTATGCAAAAATTCATGGAGTTTATACCTATTTTTTTTTCAAATCTCTGTTTTTCCCAGAAGCCTACCTTATTCAATACAAAAGMGACAAATTATGCAAAGAATTAGCAAATTTTCAATGTTCTTCTTTTATGCTTTGAACAAAAGGTTCCACTATATGAGGAAGAGGCTAGAGGCTGCTTCCAGCCAACATTTCCGTAACCATTTTCAATACATACCTTGTAAAAAGGTTTGAGAATAAGTGGAAAGCCTATTCAAGCATCTTCAGAAAATATTAGAAGAACACATTTTTTCACAGAATAAAATTTAAAATGAAAAGCCCTAATCAAGATAAATAGTCAAATTCTTGCAAAACATTACATGCATACATCTGACCCAGGCTAACTCTACAACTACTTTTTCCTTTTTGTGGATACGAGGCTTGAGTGAAAGACATCTGGGGAGCTCTGGGCTAGGTTAATTTTTATCTGAATTCAAAATATCTAAAAACAAACAGGACAGAAGTTAAATACTAGATACACTTTAGCAGAACTTGCTGCTTATTATTTCTTGTAGAGTTACTAAAAGTAGGGACTTTTTAAAGTAAAAGCCTGGCTTGCATATTTTTGCAGCTCACTTTGCTGAGAGGCACTGAGGCATCCTTGAGGCTGACTACTGGGAGTTCTGGAATATAAAAATAACCAGAGAAGTGTGCATTTGATTAACAAAAATAAACACCTCAGTAACTTCTGAACTGTGAATCAACAAATGAACACTACTTAGCTGTAAAAGATTGAGTTCTAAATGAAAAAAAAAATTTGCTGAATTTGTGATCACCCAGAAGAAATTTGCATTGCAGATAAGCGACACTTTGAAAGGGTCATATCAATTCTTGTGTGTGTTTCAACACTGCTGAAGCTTAATTTATGTACTGTCATTGGAGAGAGGGAAGTATAATGGATTTTTAATTATTCCAAGTTTCAAAGAGCAAATGGGAGGTAGTCCAGTTTCCAGACAAAGCAGGAAGAGAATTATGAGTTATAAGGAGCAAATTACACAGTCATGCACTATTAAAATTTTCTTGGGAATGTAGCATTCCTATTTTTTAAAATGTTTACATTAATTTCTTRATTCGCTCCCAGGGTACAATGCTTTATCACATTTTTTTAAATGGTTAACAAGGTTGCATGCACCAAATTAACTCTGGTTCATTTATGTTCCCACATACCTCCTCACTTTTGGATAAGTAGGTTGATGTACCCTACAAAGGCAAYGAAGTTTTGCTATTGCATTTAGTATTTTGGGGGTTTTTTTCCAGTTTCTTGACTAAAGAAAGTAGAAAGTTATTCACATGTTTGAAAAAGTTCTTCATTCTCAGGTCATGAAATAAGGTACATTATTAATGGGATTTTCAAGCTTAAGTTCTTTCAGCAACTGCTAGCACTTAGGATAAAGAGCCAGATTGATAGTCTGGTTCTAGAAAATKATTGCATTGCTGTGGTTTTGAAGCTTAAACATTTTTGTCCAGTAATAGCTGATTGATTACAAGGAAGATAGCAGTACTTTTCTATAACTCTTTTTATTTCTTTCTGTTCCCTAATAACATGATCCAGCACCTAAAAAATGTCACAAAAAATCTTAATAATTTTGGTTTGCACTTAAATCATCACAACGCACAGAACATTTTTCCTTCCTAAACCTACCAGAACTTTATCACTAAAACTAATATTTAGCATATTCACTGCTCCCCCAATGCACATCTTTCCAAGTCTTCCATGCCTCATTTTTTCTCTTTTCACCCTGGTTGCCACTGAAAGCATATTTGACATGGGCTTTCATTAAAATAGGTAAACTTCTATCTATTCCTTTTTTACTTCCATCCACCTAAATATAGAAAAWTTTGATGATTAGACAGAGATGGGTTGAAGTCTTTGAATAGTTTGATCTTTAGAAGATATCTATCTGGAGATCTTACAAGAACAATATTTTCTTGGGAAATTTAGAGCTGTTCTGCTTTTGGTTCTGAAATGCTGCTACAAACCCTGTTGGTCTTTCATCACTTCCAGTTCCATCTGGAACCCATGAGGCAAATTTGCATACATAAAAATAAAATGTTATTTGAATATTTCAGACCTTCATTAAAGGCTTGGTCTAATTTCAGGTCTAATCACAGATGAAACTCTAGTGGTGTTGGGGGACACTTAGATTTGGACTAGTTCATATCTAATTTTCATCATCAAGAAGACTGTGTTCTCTTGGGAAAAGACAATAATTAAAACTCTGCTGCTTTTTCTCAAGATTATTGGAAAGTGAAACTAGAAGTAAATTGATTGRATTCAAATACTTGTTAAGCCTTTTAATAGGCTTTGAAGGACTATAAGTAAGGGAAGGTAAGAATTCAAAGTCAAAAAGTTTGCATGCACCTATTGCTGATAATTCATGTGATTTAGTGCAGAAACTTCTCCAGCAGAGCATAAGACTGGTTATAGACTCTCCAAATGAGTCTCTATATGGCAGTGACAGCTATGCTTCAACCATAAAGGAAATAAAATATGTTTTTATTACTGTGTTAAAATTTTTGAAATAGATTGGTTTCATTGTTTTTTAGAACATTACCCCATTGTGTTTCACAGTAGAAAAAATCACACTGGGACCTTTTGAACACCCTTGTGTCTGGAGAGCTTGGACACAATTTAGAGGGCTTGAAATTGAGCTGTCTGGGAATCCACKGAAGGAAACCCACTACTTCCATTATTTTGAGTTATTAGTGTTTGGTTTCTTTATTTTTCTAATACATWCACAGTGTGTAATAGTTGATTTCTTTTCTTAAATTAGATTTAACAGTAAATGATAGCAGTTTCATCAGAAATGTTCATATACCACAGAGACCATGGCCACATCTGCTATCAATAACATAAAGTAATATCTGGGACACTCCAGAGGCTACTAAAAGTGGAAACAACATCTACAGTATCGAGTTCTCAAACCAGAAAATTATGAAATGGCAACATCATAAAATCCACCTCTGTGAGTAATGGCAGACATGGATACAAGTCTCAGGCTCAGCCTTAAATATAATCTATTACTTCTGCTCCTGCCATTCCCTGGTGACTGCTGCTGCACTCTGCAGGATGCAGAATGCAAGCTACCACAAATGTGTGTTTGCTACTGCTGGTAGACTGTCTGTGAGAACAACAAATAAAAAGGAAAATCAGACATGTGCACATGTGCCATCCTTCCTGGGGAAGTTTTACAGGAGGTATTTCAACCTGCTTTGAGGGAAAAGTGTGAGATGACATCTCTCTATTTAGAAAATGGTGCCGGAGGTTGGGCCTGATGAAGTTCTTTGTGAATAGAAAATAGAAAAAAGAAAAAGTTAGCTTCTTGTAGGGTTCAAGATTATAGCAGATAAGTGTGGTGAAGAGTTACTAAAAATAACATATTTCAAAAATTAACTTTCAATCAAAAGAAATAYTTTTTATCAAGCAAAACCACAGAATCTGAAGGTGAATGTATTTATCCTTCCTTCTGAATATTTATGTAATATTCTGCAACATCTCAGGTAAAAAAGGTACTTTGTGTGGTTGGTGATTGCCCAGCCCTGTCAGTTGAAGTCCTACTGTTACCAAATGCATCAAAAATTTACCTTGCAGGTGCATAGAGACTAGAAAAATAAGGACCAGAATAATGTAGTCAGTATGGGCTATTAAAAACAGTAGCACTTCCCACCACGTTGCAGCTAACCCAGCCTCAGAGAGGTGAAAATTGTTTCCTTATACAAATACTTGTTGCTACAGAAATAAAGCTGGGAGAGATCTGTGAATTACATTACCATCGTGCACAACTTTTAAAATAAAAGCACTTATGAATAATGAGCAAGTTCTCTCAAGTCCTGACTTGAAAACCCTGAACTTCTGTGATGCAAAAATTAAAAAAAAAGGCATTTAAAAATGATGCTACAAAAGTGTACAGAGAGATACCATAGGTGCTGAATACTGTTCCCAGTGCAGCAACTTAACTGGCTTGCAAACATGCAGTTATCCTATAAGGAGTTGGCAGTGAGAATGAGTGATGAGAACAAATCATGAGAATGAGCAATGGAGCATTTAATCAAGATTAGGCTGGTTTTTCTGAGATACGTAAGTGGGGTGGGCATACATTTTCACCTGATTCCAGTTTGCTTTTCTGATCTCGTGTTTTTCAGGCAATATGTGACCATTTGGGTATTGTTCTATCAGGAGTAAGATTCTCCTTCTTGTAAATTTTGATGGGAAAAAGGCCTTTGGCATGGGTCTTCCACACCCTTCATATATGCTTTGTTTACTGGATGATGTGTGCTGAATATTTGTGCCAGTTATTTGTTCAGAAATCATCCAGTGTGATCCTGATAATCTCTCCTTTGGAAGCCAGTACAGTTCCAGTGACAGGTATAGTTGTGGCAAATCACTGCGCCTCCTCTGGTTATATCACTGCCATTTTGGGAATCCATAAAAATCAGAAGGTTTTAGGAAGGTGGTAAAAAGGCAGGCCTCAAGCAGCAGGAATGGGAACAGACGCTAAGGCAGCGAAAAGTTTTCTAAGCTGTAGTGCAGACATGAGAAATAGAATAATAGGCCTATGTTATTTAGTTTCCTAAGTTGGAACAAGTTTATTTAATGTATATTTTAGAAGGTTAATTATGAATAGAGCTCTGTGCTGTGTCTTTTATAAATGAGCCATTGTGTTGGAGAATAGGCCGTTATTGCTTTAACCAGAATTATGTATGCTTCAGGTTATTGGGTAGAACTACTGTCAATATGCTTTTCCTCCATGTGATTGGCTGAAACTTACTCTGAGACTGTCTTATGCCATGTTGTAACATTAAGATTCTTTGGCATTCTGTTGAAACAGTGAGCTGGTCACATCTTTTGTCTCCATTGTCATAACAATGTTCTGAGACTGATGTGTGAAAATAAACCACTCAAGGAACTGATTCCAGTTGCCCTGTCCTGTTCGTGGCTGTATATAAACTGCCGGTGTGCAAATGGCATTGATGACAAGTGCAATTCTTCTCTTTTCAGCAGATTAACAAGGTTCATTCTCCTTTAACTAGTCTCAACCTAGTTATGGTACTTTAACTAATAACTGAGGGTTTTCTTACTGACATCAAGAAAATTGATGAGAGTTAGATAAATTAAACTGCAGAAGAAACCCTAGTGCCTCCACAGATTTGCTATCAATCATAGCAGGGTTGAGACTTCCTAAATAAAAAGAAAAAAGAAAAATAAGGAAAAAAAAAGAAAGAAAAGAAAAGCTTGTGGAAATGTGTCAAGTAAAAAATATGTTTTAATTTTCTTTTTGTCATCAYTGGGATATTGTCATCACCAAAGGCAACAAAGATCCTTATGACATGTGATTGACWAAGTTATTGTCTTTCTGCCTGAACCCAGAAAAAACCCCAAACACCACAACTGAATTTGTTAAGTCTGATTTTTGGCAAAATTTACAACATGATCTGAGAGGGCATTTATAAAAAAAAAAAAAAATTTCTTACTAAGGTCCATATCTCTGCCTGGATTTCTTTTTTTTTCTGATCAGGACATAGGAACAGACATCAGGATCAAGAAGCTATCACATCAAAGCTGTTTTCAGTGTGTTGCAATTAGAAATTCAGAGTGATGCTATTACAGCAGAATACATTTAATAATTTCTATATCATGGTACAAACAGAGAACACAATTTAAAAATCACTTAACTAAAAACCTAGAAGATCTGGCAATCTACAGAAATATTTACAAACAAAATACAGWCATTAAAACTTGTAATCAAAATCTCATGAACAGAAATTTACAGGAAATTGTTTAACACCAAAAATATGGTAAAGCATGCTGAAAGTTAGGATTGAATTAATTAAGCATATTAGAGATCATTTTGTTTTTTCTCTGCTTCACTGGGGTGAACTTACTTTGTACCACATCTGTAAGATGTTCAGCTCTTACATTTTACATCACTGTATGTGTGAAGCTGCTGTAGGAAGAGAGAATGCAAGAAGATGACCCTCCCTGCAGCTCAGAAGGCAGAGAGGGTCCCACTCTGGTGTGGTGTAGAAGCTCCAGAATCTGTAATCTCTGCTGCTGTCCACACAGAAGGCTGATGCCCCTTCTGTCAGTAAGATCTGTTTCTGTTTCCCCCAAGAAAAATTCATAATCTGGGGAAAACAAAAAGAGCCATAGAGTAAATTTCCATGTGTTGTGACTTTTCTGTCTGTGGAGTGGTGCTCTCAGTGGATTGGAAGTGATTTARATCCTGGTTTATTGAGATTACAGTGTAGCACTAACCAAAGGATCACCTAGAGGTGGCAACACCATTCTTTCACTGACGAAACTCCATAAAAAACACATGGCTCTGTATAATAAAATTTAAAGTTATATGTCAGTGAAATAGATTTAATGCAGAAAGTCTCTAAAAACTTTCTTAGAATTAGGAAGCAACACATTTCCATTGCTTTAACATAATCTGACATTAAAATTTTGTACTAAACTGAAAATTAGAAAAATTTAATCAGAAGATAACAGAAATCTGGTTCTTGAAAGTCAGCTGTGATTAAATAGATGTTAAGGAGCAAAGCCTTGACAAATACCTCTGACAGCTAATTATTATGTTGCTTAAAATTTTCTTCCTTCAAAGCAAGGTCAATGCAGGAGGATATGTGAAAATGAATAAAAAGAATGAGTTGTCATTTGACATTCTTTGCTATAAATTTAACAATATGCATTGATGTCAAGGTTATAACAGCAGAAATGTAATACGTAACATAAGCATCTTGGTTCATTTCATGATAGACTTTGCAGCAAAAGTGTCCACCCCCTAGACTATAAACTGCAATCATGAGTAGTATTTATGTTTTTTTAGATTGTGGAATGGATAGGAGTATAAGGTAATATGTAGCCTAATATACATACTAAAGTAGTTAGACAATGGTTATTTATGTTGTTGACTTTGTATAAGTTAAAAACAATTAAAATTTGTCATAACCCTAGTGTGTACTCATATTCAAGTCATACAAAGAAAAGGAGTGAGCATTTTATTTTACCATGGGTTCTCTTGAGAATTATATAGGCRCATATTCGTGTACATGTGTAATTCCTTCTAAATGCACGGATAGAATTCTTTATTCTGTGAAATCATTGAACCATAGAATTATTAGGGCTGGAAGATACCATAAAGATCTTTTAGTTTCAATTCAACTGCTGTGGGGAGGGAACCACTAACACCAGGTTGCTCAGAGCCACAACTTGYCTGGCCTTGAGCACCTCCAGGGATGRGGTATCCATAACCTCTCTGGGCCACTTGCTCCAGTCCCTCACTCCCCAAGTAAAGAATTTCTTCCCTATATCTAATCTAAGTCTGCTCTCCTTCAGCTTACGACCATTTTCTCCTGCTCTATCACTGCATGCCCTTGTGAAAAGCCCCTCTCCTAAAATCATTAACTATTTTTCAATTTGAACTCCGTGGATATATGAATGAATAAATCAGGTCAACTTTTACCCATAGACTTCATCAGCATCCTGAAGAAAAAAAAAATGCTTTTAATAATATGCAGAATTGKAATTATGCATTTTTGGGAATTTTTGTACTACTGTCAATTCTGTAAAGGGTAATGTAATTATTAGTCCTATTAACATAAAAAAAATTTGAATGAATGCCAGCAAACAAGAATTGGCAAGAATTTTCCTTCTCATGGATTGAAGCAGTTTCTCTTTGTCTCATTAACTCTGTTGATTGAACAAGTGAAGATGTGATATGTTTTCTGACAGTATCATGCAAAAGGATTAATTTCATTCCATCACTGGTAAATAGGTTGTTACCTTCAATTTATTTTTTTTTAATCATGAAAAAATAGCAAGTAAGTAATTTGAATCCTTTGCATGCCTGACAAATACATCTTTATCTGGTGCAAAACAAAATTATAAATAATTTATTTCACTAAATGTTATGGCATCCTATTATACAGAAAATGTCAGAATGAATAGTTATATACATGCTACTAATGAATAAAGATATAAGCTGCTGACCCACTGAAGTAGCACATCTACAAAGTTGTGAAATCTTTTGGGATTGAAATTTTGTCACATTCAGAGTGGCATCACCTCAACTTAAGGTGTCTCCAGTATAGGTTTATTCAAGGATATCTAGACCTTAAATTTATTCAGTTGAGACTTAAAGGCATCTGTGGCCTCCAGAGATTTATTCATTCCACAGTAAAGCTGAATGTACATTTGATCAGATAACTGCATCCTAACCTCACATGCCTAGTTAGTTTGCTGTGAAGGAGACCCACACATGTTACTAGCATGTAAAGGTCTGTTTCCTAAATGGACCTCCCACTCTTACTGTRGGAATCACACAATCTTCTAAGAAAGCAAAAGGGGAATGCAGAGAACACCAGATTTCTTTTTGTTAGCTTTTTGACAGTAGCCAAGCACCATTTCATACTATTAGTCATCTTGAGAGTGACAGTTGAAGAAGAAATACATGTCTCTTTGCTTTAGCACTAGTATACATCGATGTATTAAAGTAGGTCAACACCAGAACTCACACTCCAGACTGATGAATATAAGGAAGAGAATAAAATGAACTCTGGAACTTGAGTGACTGACAAAAAATAGTTTCAACAGAGAGAATAGGGAGAAGTTTCAGTGTAAAGGTGTATAAAGTAACTATTAGGTAAAACTCTCTTGAAGTACTTTTTCTTGGATAGCACTAATGGTCGACTTTTTTGTCTTAGGTACTGACAATATAAAATTTAGGAGAATGCTTCACCTCTCACACCAGACACAACAGATCTTGTCAACCAAGGCCATGTGAGGCCAGGAGTATAAAGGTCTGTCTCATAAATAGCAAGCAATTAGCTTTTGCTGCTTTGTGCTTAAAATAAAGGATAATGCTAGATTAGAACACTACATTTTTAAACAAATACAAAAAATAAACAGCTTAAAAGGAAGGCAAATATAATGGATTTATCAAAGGAGTAGTTATCCTGCAGGAAGCATTTTACTGAAATTTGTGTAGTATTTCTCTCTCTAAATATGCTTTTTCTRAAAATGTAAAGAAATTTAACAATTTAAATGTAAAGAAATCAGTAACAAAGTTAAAATAATGTGAAAAAAGAAAACATTTTCAAAAATAATTACTAACATATCTAGGACACAAGGTATTTAGTACTGGAACACAATTACAAATTGTACACATTTTATGTGGAATTTAATAGAGGTATGTGTGTTTCTGTGTRTGCTTATTCTTCCTTGGATGAGCCATACAAATTTCATCCTTTTAACTGTATGAAAGACAGATAATGGAAACAAGAAAGGAAATATATACATTCATGGAAGTAAATGAAGCAATGACTGGAACATAACGAGACACTAAGTCATAATTCTTTCTGCTGAGACAAATTTTTTCCCAAAGGAGAGAAAACATCTGGTACTTAAGAGGCAGGGTTCTTGATTTTAGCATCTCTTCAGACACTCAGAGATCTTTTGGCATCTCTAAATGACAGAAAATGATCAGGAGTGACAGACTGACTATCCAGAATCAATATATAATGTGAGCAGTGAAAATTACCACAAATGAAATARAAGCATCCCTGCTTACAGAGAAATCAAAGAAAACTAAACTGAAGAAATAATATTTGCATTTACTTTATGATCACATCTGCATTTTGTCCACTCATACAAAATATCCTCCTGCCATCCTGTTCAGACTCTAAAACAGAGAGAAAAGCATGGATTATTTTGGGTTAGAAGCTAGGCTTCATAGCTTGAAATAAAAATTTGCATTCTGAAGAAAGAGGACTCATTGTAAGTGCAACTACAAAGGACAGATCTACAGTTTGGTTCTCATCTCTACTGTAAACAGAGCATCAGAGAGGAAGAGGGAAAAGAAGATTTCTTAGTCCAGAAAGTTGTCTCCAGTTGTGATTATTAAAGATTGCTTATGAAGAATCATTTGTGAACTGTATGGTTATGTCTACATCATTTAACTACAAAATAAGATTGTTGTGCTATTTCTCCGTTTGGTTGTCTCCTATTATAGGAACAGTATCAAAATACGGAGAGCTTCTTCTTTATCTGAGATGGTTATGAAAGGGAAAAAATCCCAGTATGGTGAAATGATGCAAGTCTTTCACAGCTGTGGGCTAGAGATAGTCTAGGAAATTGCAAGTCATTCAGACTGTTGACAGCTGATCCAAAGATCCATKAAATAGTCCATATCTATGCTAGTAAGATCCTGTATTCCCTAAAAGTGGGTAGACATAACAAAGCTATGAGTGAGCTGTGGTCCATTCCCACTATGAACCATGACTGGAAATTGTTTAGGAGACCATTAGTGGACAGTGTTTTCCAGAAACCAGAATGGACCCAGATTCCTGGGCTTAGGGAGGAAACTGTTCCAGGGGCTGTTCACAAAGACATACCTGGGGGCAGCTTTCAAGACTTATGAGTCTGCTCTTTTTGCTTTGTCAAAATCCCCCAATATGCTGCTGTCTTTTTTTTACCTTCCCCATMATCTGGCTTGCACAAAATCTTTGTGGATCCCTTCTCCATTTCTTCAGCTCTTCTGCAAGTTTTTGTATTATTCCTGTTACTTTCCCACCCTCTCTATGTGACTGTAACATTGCCTCTTCTGCTACTGCTTATCATCATTYGCCACTGATTTTTGGGTTCCATTCTTAGCAGAACTGCACCACCACATTGAGACCCTGGATGACACTGAGACGCTCCAGTCTCTACACAAGTGGTCAGTAGCCTAAAGCTGCTTCTGGCCTTATATGAAACAATTTACTTTTAATCTATTAACTTAAAGTATTTGGTGAAGTTTTATGTTGCATSACACTTCATGTCGGGACGAGCAAGGAATGACCTGACTGAAAACCTCTATCCTAGGAGAGAATTAAAAACTTAACATTGTGGTTTGAAGCAGTCTAATTGTATATATGAGCAAGTGTAACAAGCTGAGTGCCTTAACAGTCCTAGGAAAACAAAACAGGAATAAGCCCCTCCTGCGTCACGTGGTTTTTGGCAGGAGATATGCCCCTAAGTCAGCTCAGCAATAAACACTGGATTGATGAGCCTTAGATCTTATTTATGGGCTTTCCCAGCAGTGTGACTCATCAGGATCTAAGTTGTTCTTTTTGATCTCAATAGATTTGCTCTGTCTTTAAGCTTTTAGATTGCCATTTTATGGTATGTACTTATGGGAGTTAGAAACARTGGCAGGGAAAACCAACCAAATCTTATAAAAAAGCCTATCAGATTGTACCAGTGAACCTAAACTATCCTGGGGATGCTGTTGAAATAAACTGGCATCTTTGCTCTGCCTTCTGCAAAATTGAAGGCTTGAAATGAAAGTGTCTTCTGCAAATAACACACAAAATAATTTACATGAAATGACATGGTTTTTCTTATCCACATAAGCCCATCTGTGCAATACAGAATATGACAGAAATAGAAATTGCAAGGCAAAAGGGTAAAGCTATCTATCCACCACATCAATGTTCATGTAGAGTAGGCTAACTGAAGGAGCACATGAGCAATATAAAGCTTTGCCAATTAACTTGGTGAGTGTGGTCGAGCATATTCTGTGCCTTGGCTAGTCCATTTCTGTATTGATTTCGAAATAGTGTCACAGCTGATTTATGGTCTTGGTTAACCTGTACTGTAGACTGTGCCTCTGGTTTCTTTAACATAGTTTATCCCACAGCATGCCAATATGGACATAAACAAATAAAGGTAGAGAGGACCCTTCAAAGCAGCTTTCTTCAACTAATTGCAATTATTTCCTATACAGCCATCAGAAATCTGTCCACTGAGTTTTTTATAGCACAGACTGGCAGAAGGCTGTCATGTTTGTGGTTATCCAGGCTCATATCYGTAGAAAAGCTTGAGGAACTCTCTTTTGTTAAATCATAATTTGTGGAATCCTTTTGTACACGGCAAACTCTGTAGATCCAATACTTCCCTTTTCTTTGATATCTAGCTTTTGAGCCTGTTATGGAACAAGGCTCCGGATTTCACTCATTTCAGGACTAGCACAAGGATCCCTTCATATGTGTTCTACAAGTGGCTGGAATTGGCAGAAGGGCAGACCAAATGGCAAATTTGCATTAAAGATTTTGGGTCAAATTGTCCATTTGGTTCTGCAGATAAAAATAAAATAATTTTTTTCCCTCTGTGTTACAAAATATTCTTTGACCTATAGGGGACAAAGAATTGCAGTCTCAGAAGTAATACTGTATGGCAGCAGCCAGTTACCAATTCATAGCACAGACCATAGAGTTTTTAGGACTGGGTGCTCTGATAAGATTGGTGATCTGTTTGTTGAGGTCTTTTCATCATACACACAGTATGTATGATAACTGTTTAGACACACAGACAGAGAGTTGCTAAAATCTCTTCCTACTGTAGTAAAGGCATATACTTTGAATTCTACTTGAAATAAACACTTCTTTTGAGTTTGAAAACTGAATGAAATGCTGTACCTTTTTTTTTTCTGTCCTGCTGTGCAGTTACTTTGCCAAACATCTAGTCACAATCCCCTGGACTTTACTATAACAACAGAGGGAGACCTTCCATTTAAACTACATGATTTCCTAGGAAACTTGTTTTATCTCATAATTTGAGTGCCTTCAAACACCATGAAAGATCTACAATTTGTACAATTCAGCTTTTTGAAGAGTCTTGTGACCTTGAGGCAGATCTTCAATACTATGTGTTGTTATGCTGGAATTACAATCAATTTTAAATGCCTTGAATTCTAAGGATAAAAAGAAGTATTATATTTTAGTRGTGCTGTAGTGGTTTAGATATTTATAGTTAAGTATAACAAGTAGAGATTGGGTTTTTTTAACCAGGTAAYTGAATATTTGTTTAAATTAATAGATGTTCCCATCAACTCTTGTTTTAGCAAAATAAATGTAACATGATGAATGAACAAAACAATGGTGAGATGATAATGTGGATTTTGTTGCCGTTTTCCGAGTAATGAATTACACTCCTCAATGCCAGAACAATATACAGTCTAAAAACCAAGAGTGTATTTTTCTTCTAAAAACCTCACAGAATCCAGAGACCTAATGTGAAATATCAAAGAGTAAGCTATATGTTTTGCTTATATCTATGTCCATATATTTTTAAATAGCAGATGTGATCACATTGAATAATACCTTATGCCTGAGAAACCCATTTATGAATTTATTTATGGATGAATATGCTTACCCTACCTATCATTCAATTCTTTCCTTATTAACCATTACATGATAACACTTTCCATTTATTTCACTTCTAATTAAAATACCCATAAGTTTATAATCTCATTCTGAAAAAAATTCAGAAATGCATTTCTGTATAATCACAGAATAAGTTGAATGTTGAATTGAAAGAAAACCCTCAAGGCTCTTGGAGTCCAACTCCTGGCCGGCACAAGATCATCCCCAAGAATTGCACTGTGTGCCCCAGACCATTGTTCAAATGCTTCTTGAACTCTGTCAGTTCCTGTGCTGTTATGGCTTCCCTGGGGAGCCCTTTCCAGTGCTCAACCACCCTCTSGGTGAAAAACCTTTTCTCTAATGTCCTACCTAAACCCYCCCTGACACAGCTTCAGGCCATTCCCTCAGGCCCTGTCACTGATCACCAGAGAAGAGATCAGTGCCTGCCCCTTCTCTTCCCCTCAWGGGGAAGTTGTAACTGCAGTGAGGTCTCCCCTCAGTCTCCTCTTCTCCAGGTTGAACAGACCAAGTGACCTCAGCTGCTCCTCCTATAAGCTTTCTTAAGGCACATGGAGAATAGGAGGTGATTTGAGACAGCCAGCACTGTGTCACCATGGWCAAGCCCTGTCTGAACAATCTAGTGGCCTTCTGTTATGGGGTGACTGCATAAGTGGATTAGGAAGGGGCTACAGATATCATTTATCTGGACTTTTGAAAAGCCTTYGACTCAGTGCCCCAGAACATCTTGCTCTCTAAATTGCTTGCTTTCTGTGTAAGTCTCTTCTGAATTTAGTTGACTTTAAACGTCTATGTGGAAGCCATATTTATTTTATAGAATTTCAGATCCTGCTGAAGAATTAAAACTTCATTTCCAAGATACATTTTTTGTCATAGTGTTCTTTTGTATTTCAAGCGAAACTTGCCTTGGCCAGAGGCTTATTTATCTCTCCTAAAGTGAACTTCACATTGTATCCTGGATAATATTTTACATCAACCTTTTACACATATAGACAAAAATAAAAACATGAACTGAGTGACCTCAAAGCTTCCCAAAATTCTTTCACCAACACACTTGTTCATTGCACAGAGGTACTGTGAGCATTTCCTATTCTTGTCTCAATGAACTCAGAGGAGGAGAGTAGCTACTCTTTTTCGGAACAAAAATATTTCTTTTTGTCATTTAGGCCTCTTTTCGTAATTAGTGGTGAGTACTTTTGGAAGATATGTCACTTCTGAGCCTCGCTGCTGTTGATATAAATGTTTCTGCCCCTTGGCTGCCACTGGAAGCAGATGGTAGGCTGACAAGATCTATTTAAGTTCTGAGTGCCTTGAAGGAAATAAAAGCAGTAAAGGAAGGTAATTTGAAGCATGGGGAGTATAAATCATACCTTCATCAGCATAATTGTAAAACTAGGCTTTGATCCTGGAAGCAAAACTTCTCACACAGGAATCTGTACCTGATACCATCATATGTGGTGGTACTCTGTCAAAAAATCTCCAGTGCAGATCCTTTTCAAAAAACCCCAAATGTTCCAAGCCTTCATCCTTCCTGAGATTAAAGGCTCTGTGTGTGTTAGAATCAACAGTCCCTTCAGCCCAGTATGACAGTTTTGACWATGATCATAAGCTGATGACTAGAGAACAGCATTAGAACAGGGGAATAATATATAGGGGCTTTCCCCCGAGTACTTCACTAATAATCCCTTAAATTCATGGATTCCACCAATTTTTTAGATATTTATTAATACTGGCAGATTTCTATCCCATGGTTCTGATAGGAACCACTGCAATCTGCTGTTGGAATCACACACCTCTTAGATGGCCACCTTTATAATTTATTTTTAGGGCTATTGGACAAACAGTGATCACCTCATATCAGTGAAATGCAATTGTCTGTGAGATGCCCAGATATCTCCTTTGGATACAAGCAGAAACCAGCTTTGGCTGGGTTTCAAGCATAGGTACTTCAATTAGTTATCTGAGAATATGAATTCTGTAACTGACATTTGCTTTTAGAAGACAGAGTACTGCCAAGTGTTGAGTTGTCTGTCAGGGCAATTTACAAAARAGATAGAAATAATACTATTTAGTGTTATAATAGTTGGGTATATGCCCCAGAAACTCTACCAAGATATGCACATTTTCCCAAGGTTATGACAAGCAGCAAAAAAAGCGAGTTTCACATTTGAAGGGGTCACTACTAGCTTAGGACTAGCTTAACTAACTAATTAAGCTACTAACAGACTAGCTTAAGTCTGATATCAGAAATCCAGAACAATTAACCTGAATTTTCCAGCATTCAATGAACACCTTTTTGCCTTTTTGAGAAATTCTTTAATTAGCTTAAAAGCTAGCATATTCATCAACAGGAGAAAAATCCAAAAAGATAAACAAGATAATACTACCTAATTCCTCATGCAATTATGAATTTATAAAATTTCACTCCAAGTATATTATTGTCAGATCTTGCTGGGTAGCAAAGCCCAGTTTGAGCCAAACTGATGTTACAGAAAGAGTTACTTTTGCCCATAGTTTGTTACACATGMTTCAGTCATGCTGTTCCTTTAGCCATTCCTTGCTCTGCTCCTGCATGCTGACCGTGTGAGATAACCCAGCAGAGACACAAAGAGACTTTTATTTTGTACCTGACCAAATGTGGAATTCTTCTGAATACAAAATACAGTCTGTTGCCTTATCTAATATCCTGATTTAGATCAAATGAAACACACATCAAGACAAGATTCTTGATTTCTTTCAAAATTCTCACCACTGAACCTTAGTTCCACAGACTATTACTTGAAGGTATGTAGCCACTTATCCCATATACATTTAGAAATTGTTGATGGACTGAATTTCTCCATGAAATTGTAATTTGAAATTTTCCATCATATCATGATAAGGCGCTCTTTAATTTTTTTTTAATAATAACATTGCGTGTTAATCATAATAGAAATCAAATTATATAAAATAGAAACTTTTATTATCTATTGTTTCCCTCACCTTTCTTCTCTAGTCAGAAACAACACTCCATCTTTTTTTGGATTGTCTCTGGAATTCTTAATGAAGAGAACAGAGGGAGCCTGTAAGTTTTGTTTTCAGATCACAGCTATGATCTATCTGCTATCACAAGATAGGCTTCTTTGATGCTATTTACTCATTACTCTCCAGTTGAGAACACAAACATATTTTGTTAATTAATTTTTAGACAGTTTCAAAACTAGGAACACTTATTATTATCAAGAAAAAGTGTACATAATATTTGGGAAAAATTAAGTAAGGATTATCATTAGTAGCAACTAATAAATTGAGAAAAAAGAGCAACTTGCTTACATTGCACTATGTCTATATTTCAATTTTTGCCCTAAAAAAAYCAAAACCTAAACTGAGACAAAACATATCCTGGCAAAGTAAATCATGTAAATCTCTGACAAAAATAGAGAATGAAGCTGTTCCTTGATTTTTGTATAAAAAATGTCTTCTACCTATATATATAATTCAAAATAGTTATTAAAGAGATAAAAGTATTATTTTTTGCAGTTTTCTTTTAAGCATGAAATATGAAAAAAWTTATTTTAGTGATAATTTTAATAAGAGAATATTCAAAAATTACTCAAAAGAGAGATTGAAGGAGAAACAATCTAAACTTTTATAGAAGATAAAATAGTATGAAGTTTCAGAAGATTAAAAAAATATGTTTAAGAATATTTAACAGGTACATTACTTTTTATTATGTATGTATGCACATACATTTATAAGCCAATTTTATGGTACTTACCAGYTTGACCAGTTACCTGGAGGTCTTGCTAAAAGATGGAAGAAACCTGGGTCAAAAAACTTGTTCAATTACTGCAATAGTTTCATTTCCTGAGGAAGAAAAATATTTTACATGCTTTTAATTAAGTTAAAAGGCCAAAATTCTGAGATTACATCTAAGATCAGTTGATAAAGGTCAAAAATGTGTAACATCAAGGTACACGCACATATATAAGACAAAAGTTTGTTCTACCATAGTAAAATGCCTAGAGGTGGTGCCTCTGAGAGCAGTTAGAAGAAGCCTTCTCCTCATTAGGGTGTCCATATGATTCCAAGTAGGAAGGATCTCTGCATACTGCTCCAGAGTAACTCCCTCAGAGGGGCACAATTCATGCTCCACTGCTCACTGCAAGCATGATGTGGAGTAATTTTTGAAGTGTAGGTTGTGTGGTCTTGTTCAAGGAAGGAAAAACCTCTGCTTTTTKTTCTTGGATTAAGGGAGTAGGATGAAAAGGCATAAGGAAGTCAAAATCTGGTTATAACTGAGCTCTCAAATATAAATTTGTACTGTTGAATCTAGCCTTTTATAGTGACCTGGATATAACTGGACTAGAGCAAACATTTATTTGAGGAGGATTCTCACTCAAAAGTCAAAGTATTTTCTTTTGTTGTAGTCATTACATGAGTCAATCATTGAAAATCTCAAATTAAACAAAAAAAGTTAGGAGTGCGTTACAGGAAAAAAAGTGACTGACCCAGTGCATTGCTTCCCATGCTCCAAGTGCTGTTTAGCTGAATAGAACTTGACAGTCTGGGGAAAATATATTGAGAATGAGATAAAGTTCTTGAGACTGGAAAGAGCTAATTTGGTTAGTAAAATTTTATGTGATTTTAAATGTGTTCAGAATTAATTTTCAGATAGTTTTTGTTGAGAAAATTTTATTGGAAAGGCTCTGTAAAGAATCATGCAAATTTTTGGTTTGAACTGCAAATTTTCACTGCATTGAAAACAGGAGTAAAAATAAAAACTACTGTTCAGAACTACTTATATCTCCAGCTGTCAGTTAGACTGGTAAATTGTATCTTATTATAACCCTAGTTTCAGGGTCAGAAGGCGACATGACCATCTACTTATAACACTTTAAATCRTCATTTATTAAAAATATCTTGGCTCTTACACTTTTTCAATGTTATTTAATTCTAAATAGCTTCCACTGTGTGCATAT
Organism: Cardinalis cardinalis; assembly: GCA_014549065.1. NCBI lineage: Eukaryota > Metazoa > Chordata > Aves > Passeriformes > Cardinalidae > Cardinalis > Cardinalis cardinalis. Next base: position 292,122 of record JACDOX010000011.1, read on the forward strand.
AACTCCTACATCTTCCCATCATATGCACCACCTTTCTGTATGTCTTGGGATGATTTTATGATACTTCATCCCCTACTTTTCCTTCATAAGACTCCATTTGTTASGGGTATTAATACAGACAAATTTTTGCAGTTTCCAAGTCTCATTATATTATTCTTTAAAATATCAGCCAGAACCATAGTTATTGCAAAATAAACATCAGATATATAATTAGGATACTATTCCAAAGTTCTCCCCTGCTCATTGTCATGGTTGATTATCTTAAAGGAAAAATTGTCTGGATGAAAGAACTGGCTTAAATGAAGTCAACAGCACGCATCCTTTTGACAGGATTATGACCAAAATTTCGACAGGCTAAACTTCATTGAGGTAAAATGAGATTTCTTTTGAAGCAACCTAGACCCCCCAAACTGCTTGCTTTTGACTAATCACCAAACCAATTCTGACAACTTTGAAAATCACAACTGACACACAAACCTGGCAAACTCATATAATCACATTTAAGTGAACTTCTTCCAGTGAGGAAAAACCCCAAGTTAAAAAGTAATAAAAATCTGTCACTGCTCAGTGCTGTCCAATTTCAAGCTCACTGTCTAGTTTTGAGGGATAGACATCTCCAGTTGCTGTCATGAAAATTTGTCCACAATAGGTAAACTAGAGCATGTTAAGGTAAAAAAATAAAAGTGTTGTCAAATAAATGCCCCTTCCTTGCACCTCAGCATGTTATTGATCAACAGAAAGCATCTTTTGCACTCAGGGATTATAGTCTGGAGTTTACCAAAAGTTTTCTTTGGAAAATGGAGACAGATGAAGCCTGGGAATCTTCTACACCTCTAAGTATAAAGCACTAGATTTKAATACAGGGAAAAATATGTGAAACTCCTTTTGCCAGATCTTACCTTTCCCTTCACTGAAGAGTACTGAAAATCACAAGCTGGACTCTATTCAGAGTGCAAAGATGCTGTTAATTCTACATCCTTCCTTTGAAGGCATTCTACTCTCCAAAAAAGCATAGGATATTGAACCTGCCAGAGATCAAGAGCATGTGCAAGACTGACTGGACCAACAATTAGGGCATTTATCTCTCAGGAGAAATTCAGAGGTTCTGGTTTATAGTCTCAGACTTTTTATCATTCATTCATACAGYCTTTCAGAATTAGAGATAATAGAGCAGGAYTTGCTTAACCCAGGAGAAAGTAYAGCAATTTTACAGTCCCWAGCAAGTTAACATCAGCAAACTGTTTAGTTTGCTAAACATCAGAAAAGATTTATGACATTAAATACATTGTTCAGCTAATGATCTTTGTTGGCAGCAGACCCAGAATGAAGAATGCTTAATGGGTGTATGTAACTCCTGCTGACCAGCTCTGTGAAAGATATGTGGTGATGACAGCCCTTAAGTGAAAATAGACATATGCATAATTTTCAGGACCTAAAATGCCTAATGGGAAACCACACCAGGGAGGATAATTCTCATAATTATAAACCTGTTAAGTGAACTTTGCACAAGTAAACCTGAGAGACATAAAAGACTTATTAGGAAGATTCTGAGAATAAACAGTAGCAATGGTTACGGTTAAATGTCTCCCTCCCTCTTTATTCCCTTATTCTGGCAGAAGATACCTAATGATGTATATTTTATATGTTTTGCTAAGACACTTCACAGTATAATTGCTACTCTACRTTTCAACATTACAATAATTGGCACCAGTCTTAAAATCAGGGTTCTTTATGGTGTCCTAAATGTCTTACTATTTAAAATGTCCTSCTAAATCAATTTTGTAAAATCAGAATAGATTCACAGATGCACAGAGTGGTTTGTATTGGAAAGGACCTTCAAAGATCACCAATTTCAACTCCCCTGACATGARCAGGGACATTTTTCACTAGATCAGATTGTTTGAAGGCCACATCTAACCTGGCCTTAAGAACTTCTATGGAGGAAGCATCCACAACTTCTCTAGGTAAAATGGCCCAATATTTCACCACCCTTACCATAAAAATTTTTTTCTTACATCCCATCTTTCAGATTAAAATCCTTGCCCCTTGTCCTGTACTAGAGATCCTGATAAAAAGACTATCTCCATCTTTCTTATAAGCCGTCTTTTAGAAATCAAGCATGTCAGTTAGGTCTCCCTGAGCCTCCTTTTTTTTCCAGACTAAACAAACCCACTTCTCTCAGCCTTCTTTCACGGGCCTCCTCWGGACCTGCTTTAACAAGCTCACATCTTTCCTGTGCTGAGGACTTGGAGATGAATGCAGAACTCCAGGGGGAATCTCAMCAGAGCAAAGTGCAGAAGCTCTGTCACCCTGCTGGCCATGCTGCTTTTGATGTAGCCCAGGCTACAGCTGACTTTCTGGGCTGCATCACACATTGCTGTCTCATGACCCAGTTTTCATCCACCAATATCTCCAGGTCCTTGTCTGAAGGGCTGCTCACAATCCATTTAYCTCCCAGCTCTTATTAATATGGGGAATTGCTCTATTGAGGTGTAGATCTTTGAACTTGGTCTTGTCGAAGTTCATGAGGTTCACATGGACCCGCTCCTCAAGCCTTTCAAAGTGTTTCTGGGTGGCATCTCATCCTTCAAGTGTGTCAGCTGCCCATGYAGCCATCTGCTAACATGCTGAGGGTGCTCTCAATCCCACTCTCATGTCATTAATAAACATACTGACTCACATCAACCCCCATGCTGCTCCCTGAGGGACACCACTTCTTACTGATATCTGTTTGGACACTGAGCCATTGATTGAAACTTTTTGATGTGGTCATCTGTGGTAGTGTTCAGGAGGGTTTCCAGGATGAGAGAGAGACGAGAGCCTTGACTCCATCAGAAGRCTTGATTTATTATCTTATTATATATATATATTACATTATATTAAAAAGAGAAGGAAAGGGAGAAGGTTTCTCCAAGAGGCTGCTAAGCTAAGAATAGAATCTAGAAGAAGACAAAACAATGGGAGCTCTCTCCGACTCTGTCCTCRAGAGCTCAGTCGTTGATTGGCCATTAATTAGAAACATGCCAGATGGGCCAATCACAGGTGGACCTGTGTCATTCCACAGCAGCAGATAACCATTGTTTACCTTTGCTGCTGAACTGCAGCTCTCAGAAATCCTAAGAAAGGATTTCTCATGAAAGATGTCTGCGACAGTCATGCAGACAATTCCTTATTCTTAACCTCTGTTTCTGATAAAGACTTTGAGTGACTTTGGAACCTGGTTATGGAGAGGGAAATCCATGTCATCAAGATTAATAAACCTTATACTTGAATATTTAAGTTCAAAATGTAATTTTCACTCAAGAATTTGCAGAAAGTTATCACAAAACTGAGATGCTGCCATAGATGTGACATTTTGAAAGAAATGTGTCAGCATTGTCATTCAAATGYATATTTAAAATTAAATGGCTTTGTACATTTTTATAACGCTTGTMTATATGTCTGCCTTTTGTGACTTTCATCTTTATGTATGTCCTGGTTTCAGCTAGGGTAGAGTTCATTTCTTCTCAGTAGATGTTATAATGCTGTGTTTGGAATTCAGAATGAGAAGTGTTGATAAAACACTGATGTTTTGGTCTTTTGCTAAAATAAGTCAAGAACTACTTTTTTGTCTCGTGCTTTGCCAGTGAGAAGGTAGCAAAAGAAACTGGGAGGGACCACAGCTGGGACAGGTGACCCAAACTYACCAAAGGGATATTCCACACCATGGAATGTCATACTCAGTAYATAAACTGGGGAGAAATACTCAGAAGGGAGGCTGATTTCCCAAGGGTTTGGGAAAGTGGGTCTGTCATCAGTCAGCAGGTGATAAACAATTGTATTRTACATCACTTGCTTTCCCCCTTATTATTATTAATAATAGCATTATTACTGTATATTTATTTTAGATTATTAAACTGCTCTTATCTTCATCTATAAATTTAACATTTGTTCTCCTCTCCGTTATCACTATGTTGAATGGGGGAGAGGCAGGATGAGCAAGTGGCTCTGTGGTGCCTAATTTCCAGCTGGCCTTGAACCACAAAAATGTACAATAGTCAAGATTTCATATAATAGGATCTTGAAGTTAAGATGCATAATTGATGTTTAGGCTCTTAAGGATAAGACTTGGTTTTCAAGGAACATTCATTAAACACGAACCAGTAAGACATGCTGGCTCCTCGCATCAAAAAATGTAGCAATCTAATAAGCATTTCATGTAAAATAAGTTTTAGAAAATTGTCTCTAGAACTGCAAAATGAGTTGTGTACTGAAATCAACCTTTCATGCCTAAATTTTAGAACCACTGAGCTAAGAAAATCAAAGCTTGGTAATTCCTTTGGAAGGATGCTTGTGCACTGTGAAAAAAAAGCTGTAATAACAAGATCATATGCTATATTTATAGCAGAATGTCTTTTGTTTTCCACCCTTTATAATTAGCATATGCTTCTTTCCCTTATTTTATGGCTCCTTAACCAAATTTTGCTTCTGTGTTTTTCTTTAGCATTCATCACTACTGGATTTGGGAATGTAAACCTTTTTTAATATATTACCCTAACTCTTCTGTCAAAGCAGTTCCACTTTGGACTGGAAGAGAAGAACAGGTAAGATAAGTGTGAAAATGTTGTGCAAGATCAGGTCCCTAATTTGACATTTCTCATGTCTGTTATTAGCAGAACACTTATCACTGAATAGCACTTATGACCAAAAGTTAGCTCTTACTCATTGCTGTTTTTTACTGAGTAGCAGGTCCATCAATTAGATACCAGATCATCAAGCTGAGCATTCAGAAAATAACACATAATAGTGATCATCTGTGAAGAGGCAGATTAACTGACTTGATATAGGAATTTTCCATAGAATCATTTGTTTGCTTTGACTAATGAGACCTTTTCTCTCTGCTTGCAATCACATTAGTCACTCAGTATGCTCTTTCTAAATTCAGCAACAAGAAAGAATTCTGCAATCAATKGCTTTCTTTACCACAAATGCTGACTTTTTGACACAGAAGATCTAYTCTGCACATCCAATGAAGGAAAAAGAAAATAAAAAGGCAATAGCATACAGGGAGGTCATGTAAAGGAAATCTCTATTCTGTTATACTTAGGAGATCATAATGTCCTACAAAGATTTTAACAGAATAATGGCTGAAATCTCTACTCYGATATGCTTTGCATGGTTAAACAAAATTTCTTAATATACTTAAAAAGCAAGCTGGGAAAACATAGATGTGATCAAAACTATACCCATTTTTAGGCAGAGAACTTAGGAGATATGAGTCACCTTTCACAGGTTTTTATAGTCTCTTTTATTTAGTCATACTGGAGAAGTTGGAACYTAGATCAAATGCCTTTGTTAAGCCTTGAAGAGAAAGAAAAATTAAAAAAAAACCCAAAAAATTTGATCCTTTATTTTGATAATGCCATTGTTATAAAGTCATTATAATGAATATGTCTTTTGATTTTTCCATTTACACTATTATGTCTGCTATTGGGCAAAATTGTAAACTTCAGTATACTGGTAATTGATAACAATTTGCTCATAAGTATAATTTTCTAAGTGTCTTTCTTGTTTTCACTTTCTTACCATGCATACTGCAAGAAAAGTCATAGACTTCCTCTGATACTTTTCATTTTTGAAAATCTGATACATTAGTATACTCTTCTGCTACAGAACTGATGGGACTGAACATATCTAAAAATGACACATCTAAATAATACAGGACATTCTAGCACATACTTGTCTCCCACAGAGCACCTCTAATCTTATTTGCCAAAAGCTCTCACACTCTTGTTCAAATGATGAGCACTGTCTCAGAGCTTGGTCTCACCAGGCAAAAATATAGTACAGAGAAGGAAAAGGAAAGAAGTCTGATATTAGGGGGTAAGAGGAAAAACAGATAATGAGATCTTGGCAAATTATGGCAAATATCCCACGGAAAAAATCTTGCATTGCAAGGAGACAATTCTTTTCTTGCAATCATTTATCTTTCTGTATGTTTAGACAGGCTTTTGCAGATGAAAAAGAGCCCATCCTACTTAAATCTTGAGCAAAGTGGAAGTGGTGTGGATGCACTGCCACATAGCCAAGCCTGAACAAACACATTGTCTTGTCAGCAGGATTTAGCACTACACTGAACCAGGTGCCATGGTAACTGCATGGTGTAAACACCTGCCTGGACTAAGCAAGCATTTTGTAGAGCAGCCCAGGCACTCAGTTAGTGCAAATTTGAATATAAAGCTCACATTTATCTCCTCATAAATTTATTTGTGTTGTTAATATTTTATCTACTGGTGGGAATTACCTACACCAGTATTGTCAGTGACGTAAGGTTTGTGGGTACTGATTTCAATGCCTTCCTACACCATGGATTTTTCAAGTGGTCTTGGTCAATTCACCACATTTGTGTTCCTCTAGAAAATAGAGAAAATAATTTTATTCTACAACTCAAGGTAGGAAGAACATTGAGGGTTTGTGAAGGTTTCAGATACTAAAAAGGGAATTCTTCTAATCATTTAATAGGCCCTTTTACATTTTTCTTAGTACCCTTCTGAAGAATATATATTTTAGGATGCCAAAAGTAATGGAAAGGAACAGACAAGAAACTAATGTTAAGCAGATCTTTAGGAGAAAATGGATGGTCATGATAACAACATGTGTGATGGTGTCTCAGTGGTGGACTCCATCCCCATATCCAGGGAGGAGCAGCCACATGGCCAAGGCAGCAGGACGTAATACAAATGTGGTGCATCAGACAGAGGCTGAAACTCCTTGGCTCCTTTCAGTTAGTACTGTAAATGAAAGCTTCCTCCGGAGGGGGTGAAGCCTAGGGAAAAATGCTCATCTGACACAACTTTATCACTTTTTTTTATTATATTGGGTATTACTTAACATCATTGTATTGTATACATCACTGTAGCTTTTTGTTTGTTTTGTTTGTTTGCTTGATTGGAGTGGGATTTTTTTGATTTTTGTTTTTTAATTCAAATCATTAATTTTGTTTTTCCCTAGAGGTCAACTGTATAATCCTCATTCTATGTTAATTTGAAAACATTTCCACTTAATCCATTCTCTGTGTTGCTTGCAAATACATGAAAAATTCTCACATATGGAAATTATTTCTTAAGGATAATGCTCTAATCCAGACACTCCTTGGAAGTACAACCTTTTAATAGTTGCAATATGCTATGGTTTGGGTTTTTTACTTTGTTTCCAAGAAAAGAGTAGAATCCAGGGGTTTTTTGTGAGTCACGTAAAAGTTAGATGCAGTATCTTACTAAATTGCATATAATTGGTGCACATCTGTCCTTTTAAGACTCTCAAAAGGGCATTGTCCCTGTCAGACAAAGTCTGTGATTTGTCAACTGAACTTATTTTATTTCTTGTTAATGGATTTTTTTCAGTTGTTAAGTATAGGAATAAAATCCCAATATTGCCAGGTGGAACGTGCCCGGGCTTGTCTGGCCCTCGCTGCCTGGCCGGGGGYAGCTGCTGTGGTGTTTCTCCACAGTGATACCTCTGCCTGGCTGGATGTAGCAGCTGGGCGCTGGAAACCAAGTCCAGGCTTGTAGGAACACAGGCTTTACCTCTGAAGGAAGTCTTAGGCTAGGTGAGGAGTAATATGACTGGATTCCAACAGAGGGTTAAATCCAGGGCTTTATTCCAGGTTCACAGACATCTGAATCATTGTAAAAGC